>PVHY01003794.1:0-102473 GCA_004024945.1 Uropsilus gracilis
CGGGCCTCTGAATTTGGGTTTAATGTTTCTTCTGATAACTAATATATAGGCGCTGTTCAGAGCTAGGTCTGGAGCTCACACCAAGTTCTCCAGTTTAGAAGTACAGCTAGGGGTTATGTATTTGGGGCAAGAACACTACCGAAGTGGTAGCCTCTCTTGGTGTACTCCTCTCCAAGGGGGGCCCTTGGAGTGTGCTGTGACTGTGGTGTTCGTGCGGATTACTTGTTTCAGGGCATGTTCACCAGGTCTCTCTGCTGTTAATGTCTGAGGTTCTTGTTTTTTTACTTCTGTAATTGCTGTGTATGTTATGGAGATGCTGTGAAACTATGTGGATATCCTGCTTCTTAATTTCACCCACTCATTTTATCATCTATTAGTGGATTTTGCCTAAAACAGCTACTTTTTTTGATGCCCCTCCCCACTTTTCTATCCCCTCTGACCTCCCACCACACACTCCCTGGTTTTCCTGGTGTCTTTTGAGGCAGTAACTGTTTTATATGAATTATATCTAATGCACTAGTCTTCTCTTTTTAATGGTTTTACTGCATTGTCAGTGCAGTCATAAATTTCCTCTGTACATGTCTTTCAAAGTTTATACATTCCTCTTTGTTTTATACTTTTAATCCGCCTTCAATTTTTTTTTCCAGATAAGATCTGAGTTAGGGATGGAATTTTATTTTCTTTTACTTTTCATCAATTGTAAAACAGCTATTTGATGTTTGCCAAATGGTGGTTTTCTATTTTCATCATTGCTTCTATATCTGATAATTGGAATTCTACTGTGAGGAAGATCTATTCCTTCCTCCCTATTTATTCAGCTATTTGTTGATATTAATATTGATGCATGGATATATATTCCATGGATTATAATCCATTTCTATTTTCAATTTTGTTGTTCAAATCATTGTAGGCTTAACCATTGGGAAGTGCCCTTTTTATATGCCCCTATCATTTTTTGAGCTTCCTTACATTATGGCACTGCAAGGTGTTCCAAGCTCATCTTGTACTTTCCCTGACCCAATCCTAGAAACTTATTTCTCCAAGGAGCCCTGGCTCCTTTTAGTGAGAATGATATTTCATAATCAGCATCAATGGAAAGGAAAGTAACCTCTCACAGGGCTAGGAATCCAGGGTGTCACTGCAGTTCTCTAGCCTTCTGTGTCTCCGTCATGCCATCCTTAGCATTCTCACATTACTGTCAAGCTGCTTTCTTCGCGGTCAGCAGGTGGCAGGCAGCTGCCATGGGAGAGCATCTTCCTCTTCTGTCCAGTGGGGGGGGACATGGAATATGATTCTCCCTTTGGTCTGCTTGCTTCTGTTCATGTTGCACGACGTGCTGCACCAGCAGCTAGGCTCAGATGTGTATTCTCCGTTGATTGGTACACTAGAGGCCAGAGAGATTTTGGTTTTCTGTGTACCTCATGGGTACCGGGGGAGGAGTGACTGTCTGGACAAACCTGGCACTTTGTTAGGAAGAGGTGAGGGAAGCATGGTGCTGGGCACAAGTAGTGTCTGCACTTGAATTGGAGGCCACCTTGCAGAGATTGATTACAGACTGTTGCCCAAGGTACCACATGTGACAACATCCATCTGTTCTCAGTGTCCAACTTGGGGAGAAATTTTCTATCCAGATTAAAAATCCTTTTTCTCAAATGACTGTGATGAAAAGTGACAGCAGCACTGACCAGCTTTTGCTTTGAGTCCACTGGAGGCAACCAAGTGTGTCCAAAATGTTTCAAAATGCCAAGCTTCATTGTGCATCCCGCTGGCCCTTTATTAACCATGATGCCATGAGTTTTTTCCTTTTCTTGTTGCTAGACAGTTTAGCTGAAGTGTCTAGCAATTAGGCTGAGCTAATTGCTTTTTTTCTACCTTAGAAATGAAGAGCCGCATTCACAAACTTCAGCTAAAAGCTTATTTCTGACCTTCTCACTGTGAGGTGACAATTTTGTGAGGTGGGTTCTCTGCCCTCCTTTTTGCTAATGGTGTGTCTGAGTTCAGAAATGCCACAGGAAGCTGTGGGGCTGGGATTTGAACCTGAATCTATCAGACTCTTTACACAAACTTTCCCAGGCCCCACACGTCCTCTCATGGAAGCTGTCTGATTCAGAGCCAGAGACTCTGGGATTCAGAGCCAGCAGGTTTTGAATGTGATGTGACAGTTCCCTGGGATTCCTTTTCACCTCCTGTGTATCCCAGACAGGGTGCTAGCAGAGCCGGAAACCCAGAAATGCAAACAGGTGAAGATCCAAAATAAAGTCACAAGGAAACCTTTCTCTTTTGTCAAAGGGCTGGAAAAGGAGCAGCCTAGTAAACAGGGACCTTTTGCTCAATGACACTGTCTTCCTGTGAAACACCAGGGAATTCTTCCCCATCTCTCCTGTCCCTCCTAATTTCATGAAAGGCAGAGTAGATAGTCTAGATTCCACCTTCACCTTGTAGTAACCAGGTCCCACTGCTGCAGCCTTCTTCCTCCCCTACTGGATGGGGCTTATGGGAAGCTAGGACTTCCCAAGTATCATAACATAATACCCATAATGTCCAGTATTAGTTTTAGCAAAGAAAGAAAAGATTGGTAAAGAAATGTTAGGACCAAAGACCATAGAAACCAAAAAATAAAAATCACTAGGATAGAAGAATGGAGCTGACAGAACAATCAATGAACATAAAAGTAGGGCAACAGAAATTATCCAATTCAAACAATAACAGAGAGAAAATAGACTGAAAAAAACTTTTTTTGGCTTCAGAGACCTATACAAGAAAAAAAGGTTAATCTGTCATCACTATCACCAGAACTCTAGGAGATCAATGTGAGACTGAGAACGCATTCAAAGAACTAAAGGCTAAAAAAATTCCCACATTTGGTGAAAGGTATGATACTAAGTGAAACCTAAACAGAAATTCACACTAGGTAATTCATAACCAAGGACAAAAGAAAACTCTTTGGAGCCATAGGAAGAGGAAGGATGTGTTACTAGGGGAACAGCAGTTCAGAAGTAGCATACTTCTCATCAGAATCATGGAAGCCAGAGGAGGTGACATGGTGTGTGTAAGTTTTCAAATGCTAAAAGAATTTGCACCCCAATATTCTCTAACTACTGAAAATATGCTGTAGAATGAAGATGATCAAGAACTTTTTTCACATGATGGAAAACTGAGAGAATTTGGTGCCAGCATATTGTCCCTAAAAGAATGACTAGGTAGTTTAGTTCTTTGAAGAAAGCAAGCAATAATGGGGTAAAAAGTGGGAACACCAGGGATAAAGAAAGAAAATGAGTCAAAATATGGGTAAATATAGTAGATTGTTCACTGCAGCACTATTTATAATAGCCAAATTATGGAAGCAACTGAATGCCTAACTGGAGCAGTAGATTAAGAAGACGTGTATACACAGTGGGATACCATGCAGGATTAAAAAAAAAAAATGTGCACTGAATTTTGCCATTTGTGGTAACATGAATGGAACTGGGTTGATATTAACTGAAATAAGTCAGAAGAAGAGAGACAAATACTGCATCATTTCACTCAAATGGAACATAAAGAAACCAGTAAACCAGTTAGGGAAACAGACAAGCTAGACCAAATTCTACAGGATTGAGGTTGCTAGAAGGGGAGGGGAGGGTGGAGAATTATGGGTGCTTCAGTGGTGTATGTAGTGTGGTGATTGATATACAACTGAGGAGGTACAAATGTAGTGTGCAGTGTTGTAAACAATATTGCCCCAAGGGGAACAAACTAAAAAATTTTTTTTAAATAAAGACAGTGGGATAAAAATAATTTAGGTTCAACATTAAAAATTATATAGTAGACTCTCTTTTTTCTCTTGAGGAAATCACATTTGATAGACAAAATCATAGTAAGATTATCTGGTGTAAGTCTCTGTGAATATAGAGCAAGCATTTAAGATAAATGAAAAAGGGGGGAGGGTAAATAACTGAGTATTATTCTAAAAGTGAAGTGTCGATACCAACAGACTATAAGTTGTGTGTGTGTGGTGGTAGAATTCCTGGAGCACTTATAAAAAATAGATACAACAGGTATGCTCAAAAACACTATAGGTAATAAAAGTGGAATTTGAATATGCCACAGAAAGAAAATGAGACCCAGAAACAAAAGTTACTCCTCCCTGACCCACACTCCAGGCCAGCTAAATCAGAACCTCCAAGATTAGTGCCTGGGAGTGTGGGATTTTTGCACTTGGGATTGCAATAACCACTCAGGTTTGAGCTGTCCTTCTCTGTCTGTTGACTGTCTCCTTAGCCAAAGCAGGTTGTGTAGCTAAGCCCAAAGTATCTGTGTCCCGATGGAAGCAGTGCCAGAGGAAGTAAATTCCTGGACATTCTGAGCTGTCATTCCTGTGAATGTAAGACATGGTGTGAGGGGCCCGCGCTGGAGCAAGCGTACTGAGCTAGCATGGTACCTGGGCTGTAGTGAGGCCTTGAAGTGATTCCAAAAAGACTATGTCAATGCCTGTTCTTTTTCCCTCTCTTCCTGTAGGCTTTTGCTAGCCCTCCAGGAGACTGTAGGGATGGGTTCAGCCCATCAGGCCTGTGACTCTTTCCAGTGGTCGTCATCTCACTAGGGCCCCACGGTGGCGTTAGGATGCACCTCTCGGCCGTGTTCAACGCCCTCTTGGTATCCATACTGGCAGCTGTCCTGTGGAAGCACGTGAGGCTGCGCGAGCATGCGGCCACTCTGGAGGAGGAGCTGGCCCTTGGCCGACAGGCCCCAGAGCCCTCCCCAACGCTGAGGATTGACTACCCCAAGGCCCTGCAGATCCTGATGGAGGGCGGCACCCACATGGTATGCACCGGCCGCACGCACACCGACCGCATCTGCCGCTTCAAGTGGCTCTGCTACTCCAACGAGGCGGAGGAGTTCATCTTCTTCCACGGCAACACCTCGGTCATGCTGCCCAACCTGGGTTCCCGGCGCTTCCAGCCAGCCCTGCTCGACCTGTCTACTGTGGAGGACCACAACACCCAGTACTTCAACTTCGTGGAGCTGCCGGCCGCGGCTCTGCGCTTCATGCCTAAGCCCGTGTTCGTGCCGGACGTGGCCCTCATCGCCAACCGCTTCAACCCCGACAACCTCATGCACGTCTTCCACGATGACCTCCTGCCGCTCTTCTACACCCTGCGCCAGTTCCCAGGCCTGGCCCACGAGGCTCGGCTCTTCTTCATGGAGGGCTGGGGCGAGGGCGCGCACTTCGACCTCTACAAGCTTCTCAGCCCCAAGCAGCCGCTCCTGCGGGCACAGCTGAAAACCCTGGGCCGGCTGCTCTGCTTCTCCCATGCTTTTGTGGGCCTCTCCAAGGTCACCACCTGGTACCAGTACGGCTTCGTCCAGCCCCAGGGCCCCAAGGCCAACATCCTCATCTCCGGCAATGAGATCCGGCAGTTTGCACGGTTCATGATGGAGAAGCTGAACGTGAGCCACGTGGGGTCCCCTCTCGGAGAGGAGTACATTCTGGTTTTCAGCCGTACCCAGAACAGACTCATCCTGAATGAGGCCGAGCTGCTGCTGGCTCTGGCGCAGGAGTTCCAGATGAAGACAGTGACGGTGTCCCTGGAAGACCATGCATTTGCCGATGTCGTGCGACTGGTCAGCAATGCCTCCATGCTGGTCAGCATGCACGGGGCCCAGCTGGTCACTGCCCTCTTCCTGCCCCGAGGAGCGACTGTGGTTGAACTCTTCCCATATGCTGTCAATCCCGACCACTACACCCCCTATAAGACACTGGCTATGTTGCCAGGCATGGACCTCCAGTATGTAGCCTGGCGGAACATGATGCCGGAGAACACGGTCACGCACCCTGAACGGCCCTGGGACCAGGGGGGCATCACACACCTCGACCGCGCAGAGCAGGCCCGTATCCTGCAAAGCCGGGAGGTCCCGAGACACCTCTGCTGCCGGAACCCAGAGTGGCTCTTTCGAATCTACCAGGACACCAGGGTAGACATCCCGTCCCTCATCCAAACCATACGCCGTGTGGTGAAGGGCCAGCCAGTGCCACGGAAGCAGAAGTGGACGGTTGGCCTCTACCCAGGCAAGGTGCGGGAGGCCCGGTGCCAGGCATCGGTACAGGGTGCCTCGGAGGCCCGCCTCACCGTGTCCTGGCAGATCCCGTGGAACCTCAAGTACCTGAAGGTACGGGAGGTGAAGTACGAGGTGTGGCTCCAGGAGCAGGGAGAGAACACCTACGTGCCTTACATACTGGGTCTGCAGAACCACACCTTCACGGAGAACATCAAGCCCTTTACCACCTACCTGGTGTGGGTCCGCTGCATTTTCAACAAGATCCTCCAGGGACCCTTTGCAGATGTGCTGGTGTGTAACACGTAGCGAGGGCACCTTGCCAGACCTTGGGAGGGTCCCTGGGTCCCTGCAGCCTTCTGGAGTGGCCTTGGGGAATGATTTATTTATTGAGCAGACCTTCCCTGACCTGTGCCTCCTGACTCACTGCATCTGGAGTGGGGGGTCTGCAGCAGGTCTCTTTGCACCGTTGCAGTGGGTCCCGCCCCCTGTCCCATTCTGACCATCCATACCCATGGAGCCGGTCCTTGGAGGGAGGAGGACGTGGAGAGGAAAGAGGAAAGAATCCCAAGGGACCTCTGGCTGAATGATGGTGCTCTTCCTCTCTGTGGCTGGTATCCAGGTTTCTGGAAATTGGGAGTAGTCGTGGTTTGGGTGGTGGTTCCTCAGCTTCCATCATCATGAAGTTCACCTGTAGCCCCATGAAGGGTGTGTGTGGAACCTCCATTAAATGATTATGCACATCTTGGTCACATCTTTTTATTGATAGTAGGAAGGGGGGCTGGTATCAGAGGCCCTTTAATCCTAATTGTCAGCCATGACAATGGGACAGCATCGGGGGCTGCAAGGCTAAGTAGGCGGGCTAGATTTTCCTGCCAGCTGGAATAGCATCGCATTTCCATTTCAGGGGATAAAAGCATGGAAATCCATGGGAGAGGGCCGTGATGAGGGAGAGCCATCTCCACAGGCTTCATCCCCAGCTCAACTGGGCATTCGGGCTCAGAACCACCACAGACCGCACCAGGCATCGCATACTGTCAGATGAACATAGATACTTGGCGGGGCAGCATCTAGCATTCCTTCCATAGGAGGAGTCTCACCCTAACCCGGGGGCCGGTCTCTTACCCTTCATCCCAGATGTTTTCTCCAGGGTGAGGAGATGAGACCCACATGGGGAGAAGGGGGAACCCCTTGGACTTAGAAGCCCCGTAGAAACCATCATCGTTCAGACAACAATCAGCTCCCCAGACTCCCTAAAGGCAGGGTGAGTTATAAGAATTTTCACTTAGGGAGCCCTACAGCTGTGTGGTGTCCTACTGATAGTTGGTTCATTGTCCTTCCAGGAATATGCAGTTTGTCTGCCAGAGATCATTTTACTGTTAGCAGTTTTGATGAATACCAGTCCTAATAATCATCCTTTTTCTGGCTGCTGTGGAAGCAGCTGGAAAGTTAACCCGGATTTGTCCTTAGGGCAGAAAGAGTTTTAGTCTCTTCATAGGCAGACCCCAGGGGAGGTCAGACCCTTGTGGAAGGAGATGGATTGGAGGTGGAAGGGCCGGCACCTCAGGCCCCAGTAGCTCAGGTCAGGCTGACCAGGAGGTATTGGCTGGAGCTGTCCATTAGACAGGTCTTCTGGTCACTGTGTGCTGCCACCGGGGAAACAGCTTCAGGTCATCTGTGGTGGATCCTGGGCAGATCCAAGAGCTTTAATTTTGTGGTCACCATGACCAGGAGCCTCCCTGACCTTTTTACCCAGAATCTCTCCTTAACTAGCCAACATCTGCCACCGTCTCAAACTGCCACCGTAATCCACACATAAAGACTTGGTGCAGCCAGAAGTCTGAGACGCTGAAGATGTTGTGACCACCGGCAAGGCCATCTGGCAATGCCTAGTGAGGCGGGTCACAGCTGCCTGAGACCTCAGCCCTTCACTTCCGATGTTACCCAGTGAGTGCGGCCCACTGCACAGATGTGGTGGAGGGCAGGTGGTGCCGATGCCCCTGAATGGATGTCATCTTCATCCTCCTGTAGTTTTCCTGTTTCCATTTTTTTAATATATGAATTTTTAAAAGCTTAATAAATTCTGGTGACCATTTTAACAGTCCCTCCCATTCGGAATAGCCACCTAGTCAGAAAGTTGTTTACATGTGTTCGTTACCAGAGTATTATCATTTCTCAAAACCTCATGAAGTCATACAGCTCATTTAGAATTCAAGAGCCTTCGCTTTTGGACCCTGGGAATGAAAAGCACAAAAAGATGACATCCTTCCGGGCACTTAAACCTAGTGGAAATAATCAAACAATCTGTTTTTGAGCATTGGGCTATCAGACACTGCAGGTTTAGGCCAGTCTTTTTCTAAGACTGAAGACAAAACCGAAATTACAGGACGTCCAATTGAATTTCAGATAAATGTCTCGCAATGCCATGTGGTATTTGGTAACACTAATTCCAGTTAACATAAAATGGGGAGGGGTGAGGGAGAGATTTGCTGTATAACCATGAGGTTAGTAGCCCCAGTGCTCCCCTTTTCCAAATGAAAATGGAGACACTAGTGGGTGGGAAACTCCATCCTACTGTCAAACAATGCTGGCACCAAGTATTGGAGGGAGGCAGGAAACCATATATACATGCTGGAGGAATGTGAAACTACTCTGGGAATCGTTTGGCAGTTCCCTAAGAAATTAAACACAAACCATATTAGCATGAAATTTTGCTCCTGGACATTTACCCCAGAGAAACGAAATTATGAAGTTATGTTCGCCACAAACATGAATGTTCAGGGCAGCTCCATTGTATTAGCCAAAAACTAGACATGACCCAGATTTTCTCCTGTGGGGGAATCCTACACTGGCCATCTGTGAACTATCACTCAGCTGCAGGAAGGAATGGACCTTCGATGCTGGCACTGCCTGCACAGATTTCGGGGCATTTCCCTGAATCCCTTGTGCAGGATCATGGAGCCAGTAACTGGTGGAGCAGGATTTAAACCCAAGCCCTTTTGACTCCAAGCCAACCACTATAGCATTGTTTTCCTACATTTCCTTCCTATGTTTTCCTTCATTTCCTTTCTGGGTGCTGCCTCCTCTGCCTGGAGGCTTCTGAGTGGCCGGTCCTACTATCCAGCACCCTCCCAGCCTGTCACCTTCTAGGCCCCTGGCACCACCACAGCACTGTTTTCTTACAGAATCTGCACTCTGCCACTGCTGTGGTGAGGGCCATGGAACCCTAGTCACTGGAGATGCTGGAGGTGCTTCCTCTCACTTTCCTTGGAGACCCTGATTCTTCTCTGGTCAATGGGACAAAACCAGTAGTTGCCCCAACACTTTCCCACCCTGAACCTCCAAGCCTGTACCCACATGCCCTGCCAGACTCTAGGCTCCCAAAGGGGCATCCACTGAGTCATACTGACTAGGACTGCAGTAGACCAAGAGAGGCCTTGGGTGCAACCTGCCAGCCCCAGGGACGAGAGGGAGGGCTCTCAATGTGAGGAGGAAGAGGACAAGCAAAGAAGAAGAACACCATTACCCTCAAGTCACTGTAAGAAATCTGTCCTCCTTGGGCCTCCTCGCAGGGGATCCCATTGCAGGGGCCTTGGGCAGAGTTGAGGTAGTTCCAGGAGGAAAAGGCCAGTGTCCGGGCAGACTGGCACCACCCGCTACATGCTCTGTGACCTTGGGCAAGGAACCCAGCCTCTCTGGGCCTAGGTTTCCTTACATGTCACATGGGAGAAGAACACCTCTCTTGTGGAGCTGTTGTGAAGTTTTGCCACAGGAACAGAAGGCGGTGCTCCCCTGTGTGGGGGACCCTGCTGCTTTCATCTGTGCTGCCTCACGCAGCCACTCTGTCTCCAGCTGCGGCTTTCCATCTGTATGGAGAGTATAGTATGGGTAGGTTCGGAGATATTTGCAGATCATTTGTCGTAGACATTAGCCGATCATCTGTGGAAAGCTCTTAGCACCACACCCAACTTATAATAAATTAGTTGTTGCAGATCTGGAATCCCGAACCTAAACCATGGCATAATTCACACATGATTCAGAATTCTGAGTTTCCAGATATGGGAAGGTAACGGAGCCTATAATGTGCATTATGCAATACTCAGTAAGAGCGGAGGTGACGCCCAGTATGCAAGCGTATTATTTCCCTGCAGTGAAATGTATGACTATTCATGCCTATAGGATGTGAGTTTTGGACTGAACATGTGCAAAAGTTTTTGCTTTTCAGAGCTTTGGCAATTGTTGGAATTGCATCTGGAGAGTTGCAAAGTTGTCTTACTATCATCAGCCTTTCTCACTTGGAAACACTCGTCCTTTGGAATAGCCCTTTCATGGTAGGGTGCAGGGGAGCAGGGTCAGGCATCATGGCAGCTGACACATGTGCTAGCCTCAGCAGAGTCCCTGTTTCTCAACCAACTTGCCTTTAGCCCCTCACTCTGCAGACCCAAACCAGACCCTGTCCTCACAGCTTCTTCAAGGTTGATGGAAATGTCTCCATCTGTCACCCCTGGCTGTTTGCTGCACTTGGCACATTGTTCTCATTCCAGAGGTAATGGCTGGGGGAGGCATAGGGCCAGGGGCATGCACTGAGAGTGTTTTAAAGAGGATAAAAAAGGGATGAAGTTTCAAGTTTGCAGGAAAGACACAGTTTATAGACTGAGCAGAGCAAAGAGCAATGGGCAGGGAGCCACGCACATGTGAGCATGCTTGGCAGAGAGTTGCAGTTAGCCCCACATTCCAGGGAACTGGCCCTTCTTCATTTCCAACTCTACTCTGAATGCAAAGGGATCAAAAGAGGAGTTTTCGGAGCAGTGGGGAGAGTGGTAGGAGTGCCTTTTATTGGTGGTCTTAGATTTAAGACTTGCTAGTGCAGTTTTTGTCTGATTTGAATTCTGGCCCTCCCTAGAAGCTGGGTGACCTGGGGCAAGTCACTTAACCCACTTGTGCCTCATCTGCAAAATGGAGATAATAGCTACATCTACTAACCAGCCCCAGCCATGTAAACCACTGTCACAGTGCCTGGTCAGATCATCATGCAGTGTCAGTGGGTGTTCAGGAAACAGGTCAGGTGCTAACCATCAAGTATCCAAGGCCAGGTCTTAATCCAGGGCCCCTGCTTGCAAGCCTAGTGCTCTCTTGCTGAAGTTATTCCTAGAGTAGTTCTGGAAGTCAAAATAGAATGTGTTTAGGATGTAGACATTAAAAAATAAGGCTGTTTAGAACTTTATGTTAGGAGACCACACCCCAAGTTGGAGCTGTTCTCAGCTGAGGTGGGAACTGAGGGTCCTCCTGGAGCTCAGATCTGGGAAGAGTGGACTTGGAGTTCCCCCCAGCCCTAGAGGGGTAAGAGGCCAGCATTGAGGTGGGCACCTGGAGACAGCGTCTTTGCTAGGTAGGCGAGGCAGGGAGAATTGGACCCTGTGCCATGGTGGCTTTGACGGATGCCATGTGCTGCATAGACTTGGAGGGGCCACAGCATCTGCCCGCATGTCCTCCTTTCTGTACCACACAGAGCAGTTCATATCAGGACACAAATGCTTGCTAGTAATTTGGAGGCTTGTGCTCTCTCTCTCTCTCTCCTCTCTCTCTCTTTCTCTCTCTGTGTGTCTGTCTGTCTGTCTCTCCCTGTCTCTCTCCCTGTCTCTCTCTCACACACACACACACACCATACCCCAACCAACCACTGGGAAGATTTTTTTTTTCCCCAGCTAGTGTCTAGACCTATTTCAGTTTACAGGACACCAGCCAGGGCCTGTCCAGCTTGTCTCCCTGCGGCGCTGGCCAGATGCCTTCAACACCCTGAAACTCTGGTTAATTTTGTGGACACATGGTGTGGAGATGAAGGTTATGCAGATAAAATCACCCCACCCAGAGGCTGTTGATTCAAAGTCACAGCATCACCTGCCTTCAGCAGATACTCAGAGACTGGCAGAGGAGTGGGGAAAGGGGCCTTCAGGTATGCCCTGTCTGGGTGTCATGGGCATGAGGAGAGGCATGGGGTTAACTACAAGTGGGGTACCTTATGCCTAGGGGAGCAGATTTGGCTTTCACCCTGAGGTGAAATGGAAACAAGAAATAGTAAAGCTGGCAGTTATTAACCAAGTTCTGACCATCCAGGCTGACAGTAGCTGCCGTTGGGGCCAGGTGGAAGAGGCCAAGGTTGTGCTAGATGCTCTGACCAGCATCTGTTTGTATGTCCAGTCTCAGCTGTGAGGCAGCATTACCCCTATTTTTCAAAGAGTCAGATAAAGTCATAAAAATAGAATGAATTTCATCCTGATGTGACAGCTTGACGCTGGTTAATGCTTCGTTTCTCAGATTGGAGTCCACTTTCAGCCAGAGTCTCTGTGCCACAAGTACAATTCTATGAATACCCTTTATAGGATCATTTCGTGTATATTTGCAGCCATGCACACATGTAGACATGCACATATACCACATACACCTGTGCATCTACACACACACACACACACACACACACGCGCATTGTCCAGCTCTGTATGCCTGTGGGCACACAATTTCACAGTATCTAGAAGCAGTTCAAAGAATTAACTGTATTTATTAGTGCAAGGGAGTAAACAGCCAGAGCTGAGGCAGCAGAAAAGAATGTAGAGAGAGAAACCTAACACCACCACCATCCCAGCAGGTGATCCCATAATGTCTGCCTTGTCCTTTGAGTTCTGGCTGTTCCCATTTGTCTTCAAGATGGGTGAACCCAAGACAGGTGGCTCATCCAATCAGGTCAGGCAGCGAAGGGCCCCATGGGCGAAGTGAGAGCCCCTCTGGGGTCGTGGGGCTCACAGGTCCTCAGACCTGGAGACCGTCAGGTTGCCCCTCTGGATGTGGCGCAGCAAGGCCTGCCCCCGCCGCTCCAGGGTCTGCAGAGCCCGCTTCAGCCCCTGGCCCCCACCTTGACTTTCCCAGAACACAGGGTCCATCTGCAGGGAGTTGAGCAGCATGTTCTGTAGACACCCTGACTCCAGAACCTTCACGGCAGACTCAGGAAACCTGGAAGAAAATCCCCAGCCCCATAACAGAAAGGAAAGACAGAAAGCTCCAGTGAAACCAGCCCCACCTGGGCAGTCCTGGTGAAGTCCAGGGGCCACACTTGCTGCCTCACTATCAGAGGGTCCTTCCCTGTTCTGCCATGGAGGCAGGGGGCAGGGTTGTCGTACGGGGCCTAGCCCCAGAGAAGCCAGAGGACTAAGCTCTGATTTCCAGGGTGAAATACCGAGAGCAGGGCAAGGTGCTCCCTAGGCCAGAACCCTGCGCCCTGTTAGAGTAATTGGTGTTCTGGGGAGGCCAGGAGGCCCTCTGGATACAGGAGGGGGCCACTCAACTAAGAGTTGAGGGCTGGCTGGGTGTATGCCCTCTCAGCTTTCCCAGGGCACTGGCCCCATCCTGAGGCTCAGATGTGGTTGTTTTGCCTGATGGACTACGGCCTGCTTAGGACTCTTGGTTCAAGGTCCTGGCACCCAGCAGAGCCATCGAGTTTCAGTTCCCAACCCCTCTGACCCTTACCCAACTATGCCCTCCAGTAGCCGGAAGTTTAGCTTGTCCTCGGGGTGCTGCAGGTTCCCAGCGTTATCGATGTAGACCAGATGAGATGGATCGCTGCTCCGGACCTCCAGGAAGAAGCAGGCAGAGAGAGATGGGTGAGGGGGCAGCCTGGCTGGCTGCCATGGGCTCTGTCAGGTAAAGGGGCTTGCGGGGCCCTGAGCTGTCAGTCCCATCATCCACCTTCCACTTGCCCACACAGCTCCCTCACACTGAGCGCTGTGTCTAGTGTTTCTAGGTACCACCTCAGTGACCCCCTCCCCCCGCAACCTTGGGAGGCTGACGCTGTCTTCAGCTCAGTTTTACAGAGACAGAGGCAGGCACAGAGACATTCAGGAATCTGCATGGGGTCACCCAGCAAAGAAGTAGTAGGTTGTTCAACCAGGCCACAGCATCCCCTGCAAAATCACAGAGCAGAGGAACTGGTTCTTGTTCTGGAGGCTGAAGGGCGTAGGAGCATGGGTGCAAAGTAGCCTTCCCACCGGGACACAGCATGCACAGGCACACTCACATGCACACCTGCACACACTCCCCCTCCACCTGCCACACGCTTGGCTGTTCCCCTGAGCAACACCAGGAAAAAGTCCACCACCCTTCATCCTCAGATGCCATCCTTGCAGGAGCTGAGTCTCATCTCCTGCACCTCTTAGAACTGAAACTGAAATCAGCAACACGGGGTGTGGGGTTCTTTAGCACCTTGAAACTTTGAAACTGCGATGTGACTGGGCACAGAAAGCCATCTCTTCTGAGCCCTGCTCCCTACACACATGCCCTATTCGTACACATTCTCCAGACTCCCTGGCAATGCCATGTACCCCTCTCCAGCAACTGAGACTTAAATGATGGACTTTTGTCACCAGGACCCTAGTATTCTTTCCTCAGCTTCTCCCCCCTCACCCCTCTCCATACATCAGGGATCATCTGTCTTGAAGTCGAATGACTCCTCCCTTCAAAACAGCTTTTCTAAAGGATCTGAGACATGTCAACCCTCCAGGGCAAATGAGGGCTGTGGAAGACTAATCCCTCCTAGAGCATTTGCCCTTTACCAGGAAATGGAAGACAGCTCTGGGAGTCAGGGTGAAGTAAAGATGGAGAACCCCCAGCACCCACAGCTTCATGGGCCGGGACCCTGGGTTCCTGTGGCTCAGCCAGGAAACCATGTTCATTAATCCCCTCCCCCGCAAGGACAACTGTCCAGAGTGAGGCAGCAGGTACACTGAGACTCTTTGGGGGTGAAGGTAGAGGAACCCTCCACTGGGGGACACTTTGCTCTCCAGTAAGAGACAAGACTGTTCTGCATCTGGGCTCTGGTTTTATTTATTATTATTATTATTATTATTATTATTATTATTATTATTAGTTTATTTTGTTCTTTAGGTCACAACCTCTGTAAGTGTTCTTTTTTTTTCCCCTCCCTCCTCCTTCTGGTGCCCCTTCCATTCTCTCAAACCCCACTCTGTTGTTTATTAATTGTGCTAAGTCCATTAGTCTCTTTCCTATGGTAGTGTCTTTTCACCAGAGGCTGATAGCACCAGCCTGCAACCATCCGGGTTCTTAGTGTGAGCCCCTGTCTCTGTCACCACCCAGCCACATGGCTCTGGAAACTCCCTGTCCTACTCCAACCACAATCTCCTCATTTACTGCCATGGTGAGGACTTTGACTAGAGATGATTCTCCAACTCTGCTTCCAGAACCCCCAGAGGTTTCCTGGAGTCTCAGAGACAGGGGAATCAGTGAGAACAGGACTGGGGAACCCTAGCATCCCATGATCTCTGGAGCTTGCCAACCACAACTTCTGTTTTTCTGGGTATTTTTTTGGTTGTTGGTTTTTTGGGGTTTTTTTTGAGACTAGGTCTCGCTATTTTTGCCTGTGGAACTGCAGGCTCTCATTGCCCGGGGTACCACAGACTCAAGCAATCCCAGCCTCAGCTTCCCAGGTAGCTGGGATTACAGGCGCGCGCCACCACACCCAGCTATTTTTTTGGAACTGGGTCTCGCTACGGGCCCCAGGTGGGACTCGAACCACGATCCCTAGCCTCGGCCGCTTCATAGGCTGAAGCTTACAGGCACGAGCCACAGTGCCCGGCCCAACCACAACTTCTGAAGGAGACAGGAGCCCTGGGTCTGAGGGGGCAGGAAACGTACCAGGATGTGGACCAGCCGCAGCTCTGCTGGGTTCCGGCACTTCTCTCGTAGCCTCTCCTCCACGCAGGGGTCTGAGGGCTCTGGCTCAAAGCCACAGCAGTAGCGATCCAGGCGGTCGTGGACCTGTGGAGACACTCATCTTCTCAGGGGATGTGGCTCAGGGTCTGCTTCCTCCCGGCTTTGAGGTGCCTGGACCCTGGGGCCGTGCACTGGGTCCACAGTGTCACTCGTGCTGGTCAGCTGGCCCGGCACACCTCGGGCCAGTGTGGACCCCCACCCAGTGCCCCTGCTTAATATAGCGCTGCTCCTGAACTCCCAGGCACTGGGCAGCCGATGCTGACCCTCTGTCTCCCTGGGGAGCTGCACATAAGTCTACATTTCCTCTCAGTAGCAATGCAACATCAGGGTCCATCCCTCCTTCAGTGGCTAAAGTCCTTTAGTGAGTATCTGGACCGTGCCGAGTGGACAGTGGGCAGTGGCCAGGTCAGAGCTGGGGAAGGAGCAGCATCCTACTCACATCCTGCTTCAGATGCCTGAGTGGGATTCCCCAGGTGTGGTGTGTTCCCAGCCCCAACATGTGCACGTATAGACAACACACACCACACGTTGCATGAACAGAGGCCGCTAATGACATTCACACTCTCACTTCCAGTAGATTCCTTTTGAAGGAGGTGGTCAGCCTGCAGGTTACAAATTAAATAGAAACATGGGTCATGCTCGTGAGTCTGACCTACTTGAGGATGTTACCTGCTGGATGCATCGAAGACAAAGAGGTTGAGAAATGAGGCCTAAGAGGCCGGGCACGGTGGCTTGTGCCTGTAAGCTTCAGCCTATGAAGCGGCTGGGGGTAGGGATCGTGGTTTGAGTCCTGCCTGGTGCCCAGAGCAAGACCTAGTTCCAAAAAAATACAGCTGGGCGTGGTGGCGTGCGCCTGTAATCCCAGCTACCTGGGAAGCTGAGGCTGGGGATTGCTTGAGTCTGGGGTATCCCAGGCAACGAGAGCCTGCGGTTCCACGGGCAAAAATAGCGAGACCTAGTCTCAAAAAAAACAAAAAACAAAAACAAAAACAGATATGAGGCCTAAGAACAGGAGGAGAGTGAGGGAGGGGAGTGAGGGTCCTGCTGTGGGGAAGGTGGGACACACTGACACTGACCTGGGATGGTGGGAGTGAACAGGTAAGACCCCTGTGCCAGCTGCACCCACTGCTCTGAGGGCCTCACCCAGCCCCCCAGGCTACGAGACAGCTGAGCATAGAGCCCTGCAATATGCACCAGAGAACCTCAACCCTGCTACTGCTTTTAAATCCATGTGAGTTATCACCCCCTCCCCAAGTGTGTCCATATTGTTCTTGAACTTAGCAAGGGAGTTTCTGCTCTGTGCTTTCACATACACCCCATCCTCAGCTGGAGCCACCAGGAAGGCTGCCCACATGATGATTTTGTACAAGGGACAGCAACAAAAATTTTTCTATAAAGGATCAGACTGTAAGTACTTTAGGCGTTGGAAGTTCTACCGTCTGTCACCACCACCACCCAACACTGGCACGAAAGTGCAGCAAGTATAAATCTGCCAACAATTGGCATGGCTAGCTCCCAAAACTACAGACACTGAAATTTGAATTTCATATCATTTTTAAATGTCACAAGAATGTTCTTTCCATCTTTTTCAATCATTTTAAAAGGCCAGTGGGTTGCACAAAACTAGGTCGAGGGGGAAGGGGAGATTCTGCTCCATGTGCTGCATCTATGGCCCTGGTTTGGAATCTGCTTTGGGGCTAAATCATGGCCCCACTGTGTCCCTGCTCTGTATCTAAAGAAGTAAACTTCCCATGCCTCCCACTGTCCCAGGGTGTTCCTGTGGGACATGAAGTCCACAGAGGCCGATCACAGGGCAACGTATGGGACTCCTCCCTCATCCTCAGCTTCCCTTTCCACACGTCCAGTCATCCTTGTTCAACCTCAGTCTGAAAATACTATGTACATTAAGATATTCTGGGATATACCCCCATACAACTTTTATTATAGTCCATTGTCAGAGACTTTGTATTATTATTATTATTGTTAATCTTTTACTGTGATTAAGTTATAAATTAAACTTGACCCTAAACAACCCAAATGCCCCCAAACAGATGAATGGATCAGAAAGTTATGGTATGTTTACACAGTGGAATATTATTTAGCAATCAAAAAAGACAAATAGGATGCATTTGTGATGGCATGGAAAGACTTAGAAGGAACCATGCTTGTGGAAATAACCAGGAAGAAAAAGAAAACCTCGATGATCTCACCTATATGTGGGATATAGGGAATACAAGCAAACAAAAAGACCAGGAGTAGTTAAAACTAACAAACTGACAGCAGAACCAAAGTATAAAGAAAGGGAGGGAGAGGTCGGGGGAGGTTGGGGGGAGAATGGGCATGAGAGATTGGGATGGCAGTGACAGGTGACAGGGTGGTAGGAGAACCTCAGGGTATATACTATGATGTAAATATATATATATATATGTGTGTGTGTGTGATTAATTGAAAATAATAATAAAATTATTGTTATATTAAATAAATAAATAAATGTATTTGATCCTAGGTCTATGGGTATAAGAAAAAGCATAGTGTGTATAGGGTTCAATACTATTCACAGTTTCAGGCATCCAGAGATGTGGGGGGGGTGCTGGATGTACTGAAGAGGAGGAGGAGGAGGAGGTGGAGAAGGAGGAGGGAGGAAGAAGAGGAGAAAGGAGGAGGATACCACATATGTTTAGAGGGAGATGTTGTGGAGAGTCCCCATGTCTGCATGAGAGGGACAGACCCACACACCTTTTGAAATCTCCTTGGCTCCCTTGCTGCACCCCTAGCTCACCCAACACTGACAACCAGCATCTGGAATTCTTTGGCTTGTGGACAGAACCTCCCAGCTGAGTCCTCTTGGCGGGAGCAAGTGCTGGGTGGCTCTGAAATCTATTAGATGCCCAGCTGCACAACCACAGCTCTTGCCACCACAACCTGCCCTGCCCCCAAACCCTACTCTGTACAGATTTAGCTGGAAGCAGCATTTCTCCTCCAGAGCAGGCAACAAGGAGTAATGATGCAGACAATCCCTGCAGCACTAGCTCCCCAAACCCTACACCCAGATGAAAGTACACGGTGAGCAGAAAGAGCTGACCAGGTGCTGTTGCCAGCTGGGTCTTGGGTCACTTCTTCTGGGTATTTGTTCCCCGACTAAAAAGAATTCCATCTCGACAGCCGCAGACCAGCAACCAAACAAGACCAGGCTTAAATGTCATGCCTACATCCCTTTAAGCTTTGATTCGTTTTCACTTTCTGAAACAAAAGGATCTGCCAAGAGAAAATGGTAATCCTTTGCAGTTTGGGTTTTCATCCAACAGAGCCAAAGTGTGATCATGGTGTGGCTGGAGGGTTTTGTTTCATTTTCCTGGTGCAAATGAAACTGTAGAACCCAGACTCTGGTGCCAGGTGCCCCTCAGAGACTTACACACCCTTGTTCATCTAACCCTCCCCAAAGCCCTCAGGTGAAGGCATTGTCATTATCCCCACTTCAGAGATGAGGAAATGGAGTCACAGAAGCTGGGTCATATGCTTCCGTGGTAAGGAAGTGGGGTGCCCAGACCCACACCAGGTTGTATAGCTCTACAAAAACTGTGTCACAGGCAAAAGACAGTGAACTCTAAAGACCGGGTTTACTGACTCTTGGCACCTGCATGTGTTCAGCACAGCCAGAGACTTAGCTGAGGCTTTTTGAGTGAAAGAATGAGTGAGCACATGAAGGATGTTGGGGGCTTCCCATGAGGACAGGGGTCACTAAATGGCTACCCACCACATCTGTCCTGCCTAGGATGCCAACACCAGAGGCTTCAGGGGCAGCCTGGCTCATGGACCCCCAAACAGGACATCTGGAGGGACAAGGCAAGTTTGCCAAGGAGAGAAACCAGGTCTACCTGTGGGGAGGGGCCACCCAGCACAACAAGAGGTTGTGCAAGGCCTTAACTGACCCCCCAGGCTCTGGGCCAAGATGGGTAACTGCACTGGGACTGGTGGATTCCAGATGAGCCACTTGCTATCCTGCTGGCACCACTCCCTCCCCCCACCCCCTCAGCGCAGGGACCATCTCCCACCCAGGGAGCCATCATGGAAGCAGATCCTTTCGAGTAGAAAGAGTAGTTTTAGACTGCGCAGGCTCGCTGTCTGTGCGCAGGCTGCCCCAGGTGAGCATGTCTCCATACACTGGCCAGATGGCTGTTAAAGGATTCTTGGGATTGGGGGAAAGCCAGAGTGTGGGTAGGAGTGGGCTACTCAACACTGACTCTCACTCAACTGTGAGAACTCACCCTGGACTGCCCATTACATGTCCTGGCCTAGGGCAATCTTCTAGGAAACTCTGGGGAAGGAACATGTGGATGGCTTCTCTGCCCCAAGCCCCCCAAGCCTGAGGGCAGAAGTCACAGCACCAGCTTAGAAGTCACATATAGCATATGGCTGGTGGACTTTGAGAGATGGTTGGGAAGAAGCAGAGCTTATCCACAGAGACATCTGGAGTGCATGCTAAAGTGTAAAACAGCAACAACAACTGAAAAGTGACCCCCACAGCGAAGTGGATCCAACCAAAAAAGTCACATGAGTTTCCATCAGAGCCTTTCACCAACAACCCCACAAACGGGGAGAAACACTGGAATGTCCCCCATGGGTAGGAAGGGCATTTGGGAAATGTTTACATCCATTCCTGACAATAGAAACTACACAAAGCAGGAATAATGGCGAATTCTTGTGTCTATCTCCAGTCAAAAGCTGGCGTGATGTTTAGTGACGAAACACCAGAAACTGTCCCAAGTCCATGGGAGATAAGTCGGGTCCATCACCCCATTAGTATTTACTGTTGTTCTGGAGGTGCCAGCAAATGTAACGGGGTGAGAGGGAGAAAGAAGAGGTTGTGAGAAACAATGTGCCTTCATGCAGGTGAGGTGCTGTGAACACCCAGTGCATAAGCCAGTGACTATTAGACTATTAGGAGCAATAATGCCAGTTAGCATGTAGCTAGTGACCAAAGTGCTACACAGAAGAAATAGCCTTACACAAACCAAAGCCACCCAGAACATCTGCTGGGAAGGAAGAGCACGTTTCTAATGGCCACAGAAGGTGAAGCACTCGGGAATAACCCAGTTGAAGAAAGTATCCAGATACTTCTGGGAAACATGGATAGATGGAGAGACAGTCTATTCTTGGCTAGAATGACACTGTATTTTTAAGATGTAAAGTCTTTCTGTATTAGTCCATACAAATCTAATTTGATTCCAATAGAATTCTGGAAGTATTTGAGGAAGAAAAGTAGCAAGTTGACTGCAAATTTCATATGAGAAGAGCACATTTTTGCATACTTGAAAACTAGTATGCAAGAATATCAGAAATTCTAAAAAGAGCAATGGGAATGATTAGTTATTAACATTGATCATAATGCACAATAATTCAAACAGTGTGATTCAGGCATATAAATAGACTCTTTATTGAAACAGAGAAGAGCCCAGAAATAGACCTAAATACATGTAGAAATTGGCTATATTGCAAAGGCAGCAATTCAGATTGGGGAGGGGGAGACTAATCACTCAACAAATAGTGCTGGGACATTTGAGTTGCTCTACAAGAAGGAAAGAAGGAAGGGAGGGAGGGAGGGAGGAAGGAAGGAAGGAAAGAAGGAAGGAAGGAAGGAAGGAAGGAAGGAAGGAAGGAAGGAAGGAAGGAAGGAAGGAAGGAAGGAAGGAAGGAAGGAATTGTTGTTTTGGACCTTATCCCTCTCTCTAAGTAACTTCCAGATGGATCAAAGATAGATGAAAACACATGGAAGAATGTTTTAAATAACCTTCAAGTGAGTTGAAGAAGGAACTGTCCTTTTAAGAAGGAACATATTAACCTAGAAGTCATAAAAGTTTGATAATTTTTACACAAAATGATTCTAAATTTCTGCATTTTGTTTCTTAACTTCTACAAAGTTAAGTAACAATTGAACTGGAATTATCACAAGATAATAAAAGCCTAATTTCTTTCTTCTATAAAAACTTAAAATACTTTTAAAAAAGACCAATAATCCAAGCAAAAATGAGACAAAGAATAAGAAAAAGTTTTTAAAAAATGGATAAACAGAGACAGGGCTTGGTGAAGAGGAGATGTGTCCAGGTGATGCCTGCAGAGTTGACTCCTGAGACAGAGCGCTCCTAGGATGTTTGCATGGGTGCCTCTCCCTGGCTTCATGAATTCCTTTTCCATTGCTGCAGAACTAATGACCAGGAGTTTAATGACTAAGAACCTTTATTACCTCGTGTTCCTGTGGCTCACAAGTCCTTCACATTCTGCTGGGCCCTCTTCTCAGGGTTCTCACCAGAGTGAAGTGCAGATGTTGCCAGGGTCACATTTCAACTGTAGCTCAGGCTCCTCCAGGTTTGGGCAGAAATCACTCCTTGCAGTTGCAGGATAAAGGTCCCTGGATCTCTGGGTCCACCTAGAGTCCTCCCCTTCCCGTAGACTGTGCACAACATGACTGTTTACTTCCTTCCTTGAGGCCAGCAGGAGACTCTCAGATGCTTTGTTTTCTTTGAATGGCTTGTCTGTTTAGGTCAGGCTCACCCAGGTGTATGAGTCAGTTTGGCTGAACTCTTGGGAGTTTTTCATTCTCCTTGAGAAGAGCTTGCCCCTTAGCCTGGGTCTGACGGTAAGAAATGAAGAGCAACCCACACCAACCCACAGCTTGGAGCCATGTTCAGTTGATGTTAGCTGACTTGCAGAAGCTGATTCAAGAAATATAAAGCTGATGTTTTATATACCACAGACTTTTATGCCGTAGACTCTAGGGGAGACTTGTAACATGCATTATTTCAGCTGTTACTAGAACTGTGACATGGAATCTGTGAAACAGGGTAGATGACGTGTGGGACTGTAGGAAATTGTATGTACAGTGCTGTGTGCATGGTAGATGGTATGTTGTGGTCCCCAAACAAAAGCAAGGGTTTCTATTGGTCAACCAAAGACAACAAGCAAGCATACTGGAGGCAGGCTGCACCTGGGGCTGGTACTGAGCCCCCAAGCCGAAGTCCCCGGAGCTCCTGAGCTAGGAAACCTGCATTCTGAAGCGCCTCTCTCCAACTTGCCAGTGGTTTCTAGGAAGACAGTGGCAGCCAGACCAGGGTGTTTGACTTGACGCAGGTCCAGCAAGCCAGGAAAGAGGTGGCACGAGGCCAGTCAAGTGCCATCTGACCACACACCCAACCAGCGTGTGCATTGGCTGCCGAGATTTCCATCTCCAGACCGGGCCTGGCAGCTGAGGAGGGTCCCACACCACAACCAGGGAGCAGGACAGAGGGGCTCTGTGTGGTGCTGGCACATGACCTGGACAGGGGCTCTCAAGGAAGTGACTCCCATCTGAGGGCCCCGTGGCAGCTGTGCCAGCTCCCCCTTTCCCTGCCCTCCTTCCTGGCCAGCTAAATAGTGGCTGATTCAGAGGGTGAGCTCTGAAGTCGCGCCATCCATGCTGCTTCTCAGCTCCACCAGCCGCTGTCCTTGGGCAAGTGACACAAGCTGCCTGGGCCTCAGTGGGATAAAATTTTCTTTAAAATTGGGATACACGTCTATCTTGCTAGTAAGGTTGCCATGAGAAATTGGTCGAGTGAATTCCTACAAAGTGTCAGGGACAGCACTGCTTACTGCTGGGCATGTGCCACTCGCCAGGCACTCGATGAAGTGTGGCACAGACACTCTCCCATGGGTCGGGTTGTCATCTGCTGTACCCCAGGCTCCCCAGAGACAGGTTTTGAGACAAGACCTGGCCAAAGCTTACGTGGGAACTAATGCCAAAGACATAGCTGAGAACAGAGAAGATGGGGACCAGTGACCAACATGATCAATGGGGTTCAGACGTGGTAGGGGGCTGAGAGACACATAGAACATGCACCACAGAGCTACCTCAGCTAGGGTACTGCAGCCTTTTCATGCCAGCTCCAGCAGTCACTGAGGGGGCATGAGCATCCTCCTGGTTGTCCAGGGCTGTCCTGGTCTCAGCACTGAAAGCCCTAGGGCTGGAATCCCCCTGTCCCAAGCTGGCAAGGTGAGCACTATCTGGATCCAGGCAGGGCAGGACTGGCTCCAGGGCCCAGGGCAAGCCCCCAAAGCAGGTACTGGCCCCCAAAGCGGGTACTAGCAGTTAGGATACACTCTGAAATGATCAGGTCCAAGGGGTGGAGGTCTGGATGCTCAGTCCCATTTTAGAGGCGAGAAAAGTGAAGTTCAGAGAGGGAAAGTAACCACCAGCATCATGCAGAGGGAAGTGACTTGGGAGAGGTGCTATACCCGGCTAAAGCCCTTGTTGGCCACAAGGCTCTTCGCTCCCCTTTCTGCAAACCCACCAGGAGACAGACTGGGGAGCTGGAGGAGCCTTGGGGAGCAGCTAGTTCACCCCTGGAGGCAACGTCTACAGGCAGCTGACATTCAAGGCTGGGGCACTAGGGGAGATCAGTAATAAGAAGAGTGGCACAGTCTCTAACAGGACTCCTCAGCTTGAAATCCAGGCTGTCAGCCTTGAAGGACAGAAAAGAAAAATCTTATCTAACTTTCCTTTGAGATTGGCTTTTACAGAGACCAGAGCCTGGGCTTACAGCAAATGACCTTCAAGCAAAGTAGAAGCAGCTCGCCCTGAGCTGAGCATGCAAGCCAGTCAAACTGGTAGTCTGCCGAGGCAGGTTGGGGCACTGCCACTAACAACAGAAATTCAAACTGCGATTACCTGATGAGTCTCTGCCTGCATCTTCCTGTATGCAGTGCCTGAGACTGGCCAGGGGCTAAGTCCACACCTCTCCGCTGCTAAGCTGCTTTTCAGCCAATAGAACTCAACTCCTTTATTCTCAGCCTGGGTCCCCCAAATCTATGTAACTTTACTTCCCCTCTTAACCAGGGAGGTGGCGTTGAGTGTCTCCCCTTGGGGGCTGACTTGCTGCAGTAAGGCTGGTTTCTGCTCTCAAAGACCTGATGTCTTGTGCCCGCTGCTGAGCAACGAGCTCAGGTTGATGGTGCCACCTAGGAATGTGGGACAGTCTTAACCCCCCTGCTGCTCCAAGGAAGTTGGATTTTTATGGGCCCTCTCTGAAGTGCCCAGAATTGTGCATTGTCTGGGCATCTCCTAAAACGCATTGCAAACCAGCCCTGTGTGAATCAGACACCACCTCTCAGCCCCTGCTGCCAGGTGTGGTCCCAAATCTCATCCTGTGGCCCATCCCCCCCACCCTGGTGGGTGACTCTATAAAGGCCAGCGCTCCTTTCCTCTGGGAGTCCCCACGGAGATGGCAGGTGGGTTGGCATGCACATCCACTCTCAGCTATATTGTTGACTCTTTTAGTCTCTATGCCACTCTGGCTTTATTTCCATTTGTGGTCTTTATGACCGACACCCAGCTACAGGCATGGAACCAACCATGCTGGTTGTTGTCAGAGGCTGCCAGCTGAGACCGGACCGGACTCATGCTGTGAAATGAAGAAAACTTCATTTCACGTATCTGGCTTCAGAACACTGAAGACAGAACTAACATGATAAACATCCGGAGAGCAAAAAGCAACTTTTCCATTCCTCCAGTGTTTACCTTAAGGAACATTCCTTAAAAGTTACCAACAATGTATGGTTAAATCCCCTGCCCACCATTGTCTCACAGAAACTAATGCTTTACCCAAATTTCATTGCCTTAGCTATTAGTTTTCCTTAGTTAATTAGTTGTAAAACATTCTCCTGGCCACCTTTTTCTCCCCCTTGCCTAGACCCTATAAAAGACCTAGTAGTTTACCTTAAATTTGCTACCAGCCATGCTTCTGATAACCCGCAGTCTTTGGCTATGTCAATCTCTCTTGTTCATCCTTTCTCGCAACTCCGTACCCGGCTCTTTAGAGTTGTGACCAGGCCAGGTAGTACAGAGTCAGTGCCTGCAGTCCCTCAGTTAACCCCTGTGCCCCAACACCTGCTTCCTAGGATCCTTGGGAGGTCCAGGTCTGACTGCTGGTACAGTGGGGGCCTTAGCTGGCCTGTGCTGAGCTTCTTCTCATTCCTCAGCACCCAAACTGCACAAGAACCGGCCCTTTCACTCTCTTGCCTTCCTCTCCCTCTCCCCCCTTCTATCCCACCCTCTTGCTTTCCTTTCTTAAACTATGAAACCATCTTGGGTCCTTCTTGGTTCAAGGATGCAATGCTGTAAATGGTGACAAGTTGGTAAATGTTTAATAGCCAAATCTCCCAGAGGAGAGGAGAGTCCTGATTAATAGCACTTACTGATTCTCATGGTGTAAATACGTTCACTCTGGTCAATTCCCAATGACCAGCATGACTGACTGTGAGCTGGTGAGAGAGGTGCAGTCGATATAGCTCATCACAGCATTGACTAAACATGTGTAAAAATCCGCAGGAGCACACATAATAGTAAAACGTAGTCATATGAGAAAGTTCTGAGTTCTGAGTAGTACTACCTACTACCCTTGCTTCTAGTGCAATTTATTATTGTATATTATTTCTATATATTATTATATACATTGCATATATAATTCCATTTTGGTAATGCCTACGTTTCACAACCAGTCACAGCATTCTCACTAAGTTTGGCAATCATCTCCTGTGAGCTGTTACGAGTGAAAGCAGAAAATAACAAAAATGGCTGCTTTGTGGCCAAAAAAAAAGTCAGGGATTGGGAGGTGAGTCACTGTTCACCCTCAGGTAGACAATTCTGGGGTTTCCACTTACCTTTCCCCTCACCCCGCCCCCGCCCCACCACTTCTTACCTGTGCTATCCTCCACTAACCTCCCCCCCACTCCACCACCCTCACCAGGCCACCTACCTGCAACAGGAAGTCGAAGAGTGCCAGACGAGCCCACTCAGTGTGCTGGATGCCCAGGCATGGGACCTGGCCTGGCTGGCTGCAGCCATGTGCCAGCAGGGCTTGGTACTGTAGCCAACCCAATGCCAGAGAGTTCTGGTCATCGTCGGGGTCATCTAGGTGCTGCACATCCGGCGCCCACCAGATGACGGGCCTCACGCCTCCATCTGTGTAGCGGTAGGGCAGCACAGGGCTGTGGAAGCGCCGGGCCACAGCGGGAAGGCTCCGGCGTAGTCCCAACACGCGGTCCACGTGGAATGACAGGACCTCGGCCAGGTCCCCCGGCCTCTTGATCAGGCCACAGAGCCCCTGGGAGCAGAGGTGGCTGAGGCCAGGAGTCATGTCCTGAGGAGCATCCTTGGTGGAGAAGCCCACCTGCAGCACCTGCCCATGGCCAGGGACCCTGGCTTTGCCCACCACCACCCCTTGGGCCAACAGCTGGAGGGCCTGCACATCATGCTCTGTGAACCATGGGGGGACCAGCCTGCTGGTCCTCGAGCTGCCCGACAGAACAGGGGTGTGAGTGTCACACCAGATGGAGCCTTGCAGCTCCCCAACAGAGCCAGGCCAATGATGAGCCCCTGAGCTCAGAGTGGGATTCCCTAGTGGCTGCCCACCAGTCAAGGCTCCCCTCCCTGCTCCTGGCACATCCCCATCTTCTGCAGGGTGGGGCTGTGGAGTGGGTCCAGCAGAAGCTCTCCAGGTCCTTAAGGCTGCATTGTCACTCCCAGCGAGGGGGCCCACCAGGGCGCCTGTCTCATTCGATGCCTCCTGGATGGGACCATCGTGCCAGGGGGTGCCTAGATCCTTGGCTCCTGGAGCCCTCGCCTCATCCTTCCTCAGGAGCACAAGATGCTGGGTACTGAGTCTCGAAGGAGCTAAAGGTACCAAAGTAATGTCCCTTCTCATCCTCCCTGGACGCTTGCTGTTCCCTGCCAGATGTTGCCCACTTCTGTCCACGCTCCCGCTGTGCCCTTGCTCCTGAACACAGCCCTGGATGGAACTCCTGGCCAGGGCCCAGCCTCTCCAGAGCCCCAGGTTTCTTGCCCGCTGCCTCCGGCTGGAGTCCAGAGTCTCCCGACTGTGGAGGACAGGGCTGCCAGTTACTGCCTGGGGCTCCAAGTGACCAAGACCCAGGCCAGTCGCTGGATGCTGTGAGGGGAAGCGGGTGACAGCCACCATGGACAGAGTCATCAGGAGGCAGAAGGTCATTACCAACCACTTCTTGCCACGCAGCTTTCTCTTGAGCCAGGGCACCTGGGGACAGGTTAGAAAAAGAAAGCTTGAGATCTAGGAAGACATCAGGCCCCACCCACAAAACAACGGTGACGGTGAACGAAGGCCCATCTGGGAGCAGGAGCAGACTAAAGAGCAGAGTCCAGCTTGTGTAATACCTGGCTACTTTGAGACTGGGATGGACAACCACTACTGCCTGCTCTTCTGCTCCACAGCTCAGTGCTCAGCCTTCTGGGGCAGAGTTGACTAGTGCCTGCAGACAGACCTGGGCTGCAACCCGGGAGTATAAGGGTGTATGTGATGGTGCTTAGGGCTACTTGGATAATCCAGGATAAGCTCCGAGCTCTTCTCAAGATCCTCTAGATCCCCCATCTCATGTCTTAGTCAGAAGTATAAAGATCCCTTTTCCAAATAAGGTAATGTTCCTAGGTCCTGAGACTAGGGTATGGTTATCTTTTAGGAGATCATTTTCAGCCTGTTCCACATGGCAATTATTTTTAGCATGAAGGAGATGACCATTCCACAGCCTTGTTTGGCTGACATACAGTGTGTTCTTTTTCCATATCTGTCTATATTACTTAACTATCTGTATTAACTTCCTGTATTACTTAACAGCTGTGTAGCAGTTCATAGTAGAAATGTCATGTGTTCTTCACCCCTTCCTCTACAGAAGGATATTGAGACCATTGCCACTTTTAATTATAACACACAAGCTGCGTTAAACAGCCAGCTCTTGCAGTTGTGGGGAAGGTGGTGAGGATTTCATAAAGAAAACACCAGAAAATGAAGGCATTGGAGTCCAGTCTCTCTTACTGATGCTAACTTTCCACTGTATGTCAGTTATTATCTCCTTTAATCTTCTCATCAACACAGGGAGATGGAGCCATTTAATTTCTATTTACAGATGAGGAAAAGGAAAGACCCAAACTGCTAACATTTACCGATACAGCTGGCAAGAATAGTAATATTTTAAAATAAAAAGAGAAATGGCCATGACAAAGAAGTCTGTTTGGCTTTTTTCCTCCTCCTAAAAAGAAAAATATGTTTGGAAGTTGGATTCATAATCTGCATTCTCAAAGTTTTGGATGTCACTAGGGAAAATAAATCATCTTTTTAAAATGTTTCAAGAAAACAGACTGTTTTGATCCTCCTCTCTCTCAGCCTTGGCATCAGACAACCTGGGGAAGTTGGCAATTGAGCAGCTGTGCAGAGAAAGGTTCAAAATGGCCATGAGCAGATGTCCTCAAAGAACCACCCAAGTAAAGCTTTGGGGAAAGAAAAGCATCTTTAATTGAACTGGGAAAAAAAAAAGAAAGAAAGAAAGAAAACATCCTCTGGAGAGAAATTCCAATGGAATAATAATGAGCATCCAAGAAAGGAGAAAGGGATTGATGCATGATGTGCATGCAAGTATACCCCCAACTGATCCACACAGCACCGGGACCAAGCCAGTTCTCCCCATTCAACCTGCACACACATGTATGCATGCCCATCTTTGCTGTCCTGTGATGGACATGTCAAGAGGGAAAGAGTGTGACCTTCATTATCTGGTTCTAGTTCTCCCTACCCACCCTTCCACCAAGAATACTTAATTCAGAGAGATGCAGTCACTTCCACTCACAGCTGCTGAGGAGAGGGGTTTATAAAAGAAGGTAGCCAAAAAAGCACACAGCAGGGGCTTGAGGGAGGACCCAGCTGGGTTCTGAGTGCTCCCTTTCTGAGTTTTGTTACAATGGGCAGATCACACTCCTCTCTGACCTATTTCTTCAGTTACAAAATGGACACAAATTAGGTGTTTCCTTCCCCCAAGCATTGATCAGTAAATACATGAATCAAAACATGTGATGGGCCCATTATATGGTCTGGTGCACTGAAATGCAGTGCACCAGATGATGGGGTTGGTTTCTCTCCCCCTGCTCTCCAGGCATCCTCTCTCTCTCTTCCTGGTACTGAAAAATGTCCACCCCACTACATGGATTTTGGTATATGTCAGATAAAAGAGAGAATATTTGGAAGCACAACTCAAGGTGGAGGGGGAAAAGAAACACTTTCATCTTAACATCAAGTGTAAGGCTGGAGGAGGCCACCTCAGCAGGATACTTCATCCAGCAGAGGCCCCACCCAAAGCTCTCCAGGAGGGATCTGGAAGGAAAAGCTTGGTTTAAAGGACTGCTGGAAGCAGAGAAGAGAAACAGCGGCATGCAGGGGGAATATATTCAGAGGAGCTTAAAGAAAAAGGCTGAGATTCTGACAAGGGTGGAGTTTGGGTTGCCTAGCAACATGGGTTCCCACAGGTTTCCCTATGGGAAAGGAAACCAGGACAGGAGTAAGGGTCCACTCACCAGGCTCCTCCTTACTGCCTCTGGGCAGAGTGAAAGAGAGTTCCTGAACTGGAAGTTAAGGATAGTGTTGGGATGGTACTACTTGCTCACAATTCCTCCTTCCTCCATGCCTTGCCATGGATTCACAGGATGGAGCACATTTCCCTGTCCACTGTCCTTGACCAAATGACTTGCTGTTGCCAATCCAGTGTGAGAGGACTTAACAAATACCACATCCTACTGGAGGCTTTTAACATGTTGGTGGGGTGTGACTTGCCTCTTTGTAAACCTGTCCTCAGGTCCATCAAGAGAGGAGCTCACCACAAGTGAGGCACCTGGTACAGCTCTGAACCCACCCCCCCAGCCTGGAGCCAACCCACCACAAGATAAAGGTGCGAGATGTTGTGAGCCACTAAGACTATGTGGTTGCTTGTTACACAGCATTATAGCAAAACCCAATAATGCAGATTCTCTGGCCATTTCTATTGGGCTCAGTGTGTGTCCTTCACCAGATAAGGCAGCTCAACAATGAAGTCCAGCATCTTTCCCCTGACTGATGCTGTCATCAGATGGGACCCAGACTGTGATGAAGATCATGCAACCTGGTTGCAGATGTACCACGAGAACCAGCTTCCCCACTAAGATGTACCAATGGCATGGAAGGAGCCTGTCATCAAGTGGAGACCAGAGAGATCTTTAGCAAAATTTTTGTGAAAATTCCAGCACAAGCTGTTGGCTTTTGCACAGACATTTTGAGGAAAACTTGGGACACTTGGAGGAAAAAAATCCATTTGAGTCTGTTCTGTAATAGCCAGCAGACTTCTCATTTCTGAAGGGTAACAGGAAAAGGAATGTTCTTCTACTTTGAGAAAACTGGGTCAGGATTTTGCCTCATATTTGGCACTAGTTTCCTCCCCCAACACCCCTCCTGGAAAGCCCTCCTCAATCTTACCAGCTGTGACTCCCACAGGCTGCTCCACAGGGGCCAATGGACAGGGACAGAGGCAATGTGTGTTCGCCCAGATAGAGAAAAAAAAAGATAATGTATGGTCTTCCACTGAACTGCCATGGACAATGGGCTAACATGCCAGAAGGATGGGCCAATCTTCTCAGGGAGGGTAGAGAGAAGACAGATCACATGCTCTGCTCCCCATCAAAACAGACAAAATTACAAAGTACTTGTAAAGTGTTTCTTGGTGGAAGGTTTCTGGGTGGGCAGAGAGGCAGCCAGAGGGAAGCCATATAATGATGTGTGTGTATGTGTGTCTTCCTGTAAATGTGCACATATATGTCCTATACATGCTGTCTTCTGTTGTTTGTGTTTACATGCATGTGTGCACATGTGTCTGGTGTTAGAAATAAAAATCAAGACTGGCTCTGGTTCTGGAGTCATCACTGAAGACGTGGCCACTGCTTCAGCTCTGTCTCTTGACCTTTGCCCTCCTCTAACAGTGCTAACTGACTGATCACTGATTCACCCACCCCTGCTCAGACACCAAACCAGACTGGCAGAGACATTGGAATTTATAATTTCTGTTCTATTTTTTTTAATTCGGTTAAATAATTTTCATGACAAAGTCAAGGCTGGGATGAAAGGAAATACATGAGCATATTTGCAGAGGGCTGGATTCAAACCATGTTTCAGTCCTGTGAGTAGCACGGGGGACAATGCCAAGGTCACACATCCTCTGTTGAACCTAGAGCCAGGTCCTAGGTAAGGACCGAAGCCTTGGGGCACAGGCAACAGGCAGAGCCCATTAGAACTCCTCTGAGCATGTGGCATCCCTGCCTCATCAGCTCTGCCAGGTCCTGGGAAGCTGGAGCTATTTGCTCCACTGTGGGCAGAATCCCAGGCTGCCTGTCTCCTCCGCCACCACCCGGCCAGCACCCGTGCTTGGTTTCCATTGGAGAATGGTGATTTTTCCTTCCACATCAGCAAATTCAAAGCAAGAAAGAACTTATTCCCCTATAATTTCTGGCCTGGCCAGTTTCCAGAAGGGAAAAAAAGAAACACAGGAACGATAAGTAACATTTATTAGTGTTCACTCTGAGCCTGGGGTGCTTGAAGAGCTTTTCTTCTGCTAACTCATTTATTCTGCATGCCAGTCTTATGCTGTGTTGACATTACTGTCCCATCTTACCCTGAGGGAGACAATCCAGAGAGAATCGGGGTGACCTGAAGCTCACAGAGTCAGCTGGGCAGCGCCAGGAATGAACCCAAGTCTTCTGGCTCAGAGGCAGCTGACCTAACTGCTGTGCCCCTGGGGGAGGGGCTGCCAACCACAGTACCCTCTGCAGCCCTCCAGGTTATCTCTCAAAACAAAATACCTCCCTTTGTCTCCTGTTCTCCTCTGCTACACAGATTAACAGTAATGAGAAAAACGCCACCATTTAACTCTCTCAAAGCTGGGGGGACTTTAGAGTCAGCTTTCCAACTACCTGTTATCCCCAAAGAGGGGCTCAGAGTTGATCTTGGAACCAGGCAGAGTCTGCACCAGGCAGGGTCTGCACCTCCTCCTCCAGGGCTGGATGGTGCCCACCGGCATTTAGGCAACAGCATTCTCAAGACCTGAACCCAGAAACTGAATGTGTCTGACAAGTGAGGTGAACACAGCAGATCGTATTAACGACAACCTCTTCCACACCGCATGTACCAATGCGAAGATTTGGTAATGGTAGAAATGAAGGGTTAGAGAGGTGCCTTGCACACTGCTGGTCAATATCTGAATTTTTCCCAAAGACTATGTACTTGGTCACTCCACCACAGTGATAATGAGGGAAGACTCCAGAGCATTGGGAGATGGAGGTGAGTCAGGGAGGGCTTTTGCTGCCTCTTTCAACCACTTCCTGGGAATTTCACTGTCTTTATCTACAGCAGTTTAGCAGATAAGAAGTCCAAGATGGCAGCTCAGCATGGTGAATGGGGTGCTATACTTGAGGTTCATAGGAACAGAGAAAATTCCTTCTTTGAAAATAAATCTCTTTCATCTCCTCCTCACCCTTCCTTAATCTGCGCAAGAAAGGGCCCTCTCCTTGGCACATTTTTTTAAGAAGGTTTTTTGAACAGATTATAGCCCTGGCAGTCACTTGGCCTTGGGGGGATGTATGGCCAGAAGGGAGGCTGCAAATCCATAGTAAGGGTAACCTGACATTCTCCTGAGACTCAGTTTTGGGTCTCATTTACCCCAAATGAGCCCAGGTTTGTCGTCTAGCCTCTGCCGTTTAGCTTCTATAGCATAACGTCAGGGATGCAACAACCTTGTGATGTGATGGAAACTTCCTTGTTGAACACATGGTGAGAGCTAGTGCTGAGGATGCAATGATGACCAAATGAAGTCTTAGAAAAGGATGGTCCTTAGTCTGGGGAAGTAAAGGAACAGGAAAAAGAGTCCCCAAAATGCTACCTTTAAACAACAAAGAGAAGAATGTGACATTTAGACATGGTAGAAACCTAGGATCCAAATGAATTCTCCACTCCCTCATGAAAATAAGAGAAGTAATTCAAGAAATTGTGTTGGCAAAGCCTTTCACCAAATATAACTTATTTTTTCAGGAACAGTAACAGAAAGTGAAATTTTAACTCTCAATTCACTCTGCTCCATTTTATTTAGAGCATAAAATGCTAAAAGGTGTTTTCTTATTTAAACTAGAAGGATATTGCCTTCATATATTCTCACACAATTCTGGCATGGAGGAAGGCATTCTCGTTGTGCCCTTTTATAGGTGAAGACTGGAAGTGTAGAGAGACAAGTTTTTCACTCATGTGGCACACCAACCAAATAGAAGGGCTGGGATGTCAGTTCAGACTCCCAAGACCAAGCCCTCCGGGGGCACACAGTTCTAGGGCCCCTGTGTGAGGTGGAATTAACTCCAGGCCTGGGCTCTCACCCAGATGCATTTCCCATGCTCCCAGTCAACACAGGAGATTCAGGAGGCTTTAAAAGGTCTGAGAAGTGCCTGGGTCTGTCTCTTCATTACACGAGCTGGTGCCAGCTAAGACAGAGGAGATATTGGGGTTCATTATCTTTGGACAAATGCTTATTGAACCCTCACTTCAGTAAGGCAGAATCCTGGAGGACACACAAGAGCTAGACTGTCACGATCCAACCCACCTCTGCCACTAACAAGCACGTCACTTGAATTTCCTCCTCTGAAAAATGGGTAATGATTCTGAGCTCAAAGAGTCATGGGGAGAGTTCAGAGGGGCTTCACAGATGTAAATTGTTAAGAAAAGAGCATTGCATATATTTTATAGCAATTGCTCAATGCTATCACGTAGCATTGTTGAATCCTGAGGTGTTGGTGATTCCAGCCCTGCCTTGAGATTATGTGCTGTGCCTCATTCTCCATCTGTGAACAGCAGCTAAGGTTGCCATAGTCTGAAGACAAGAAATCAGCACTTGGAAAAAAGGGGCATGTGGAGGTCTTGGGGATCACTGCTAAGACACTGCTTCCAGCTCCAGCCCACATACAAATACCCGTGGGTCTCTTGGTCACACAGTCACAGGACCTGTGGTCAGTACCTACATTAATTACTGAGGAAATGCTAAATTTTCAGTTAGAGATTTGTAAAAATAAAGATGTAACATTTCTTCAACTGAATATAGGGTCCCCCTACAGACTCGCAATCAACCAGGCACACTTAAACCAGGCCTATTTTCACCCCTACCATTTGGTTCCATATTTTTGGAGTTCACTGTTAAAGGAATGGATCCACATGGCGGGTAGAGAGAAAGCCCCTTTATAGCACATATTCCCCCCCCACTCCAAAACCCCTGCTGTATAGGAAATAAGGGTCCAAGGCTACCACCCAATTCTGCTCCCTTAGTTGCACTGAAGTAGCCTATTACCAAACCCAGTATCTGCTCCTGCTGTGTCCATGATCCCAGCTCCTATTAACTGAGCATTTACTATGTACCCATGACTCGTTCCAGGTGCTTTATGCTCCTCATGGCATTGGGCACAGCGCACAGGGGACAGTATTGTCTTCATGGGGAAACTGAGGCTGGGGGTTAAAGACTCACTTCTTGCTCAATTGGTAAGCAGGGCTTCAGTTCAGTTCTGAACCTCCACACTTTCAAATACTACCAAGTAAGGTCTTGAGTCCATTACAGTTTAAACTCATCTACTCTGGGCCACTGGCAAGGAGATGAGTGACTGAAGGAGCCAGGAGCCTCTCCTGACTTATGGGGGCAGCGAAACTAAACAGAGTAATAGAGCCTGGTCAGCCATTGCACCCGCCCCCAAAGGGAAATGAGGGTATTTTAACCAGAGTTTCAGGAGAATGCTCTGAAAGAAAGGAATACAATAGCATCTTTGTAGTTGCAACAGGATCTCTGAGGCACCAGGAGAAGTGGAAGCAGCTAGGGGAGGGAAGGAGGTAGGTGGGGCAGAGCTGGGTTCACAGACTAGAACTGGGGCCCAGACAGTGGCCTGGTGGGTGTTCAGGGAGACTGGGGTCGGGTGCTTGTGCTGTCTAGAATGCACCCCTGAGCCAGGGTCCAGGGCCCCCACAAGGTACACACTGAGCCTCAGTGTGGACAGACAACAGAGCCGTTCTGTCCTGGAGAAAGCAGCCTGTGTGCACCTCCCACCACCCTTGAGCACTCAGGCCCTCCAGCAAATGGGGCGCCTGGGCGTCCACAAGGTCCATTCACTGGCCTTCCCAGCTCCCGGGCTCAAAGCAGCCACAGCCTCTACCTCCACTAGGACCCGGCACCCCAGGCAGCAGAATTCTAAGCTTGGACCCGGCCTGGTCACAGCTTGAGCCTGATGCTCTTTCACAGTGGGGTGCAGTGAACTTTCTGAGCTGCTTTGGGGGGGAGCAAGTGTGTCAGTGAGCATATGTGTAAGTGGTGTGTGTGTGTATGTGTATGTGTCTGTGCCTGTGTAAGAGTATGTGTTTGTGTGCATATCACTGGGGGGAGTAGAGGTGAATAGCTGAGATGCCAGCAACAAAAAGAAACTTAAAGGAAAGATCTCTCTCTCAGCAGCTCCCCAAGACATTCCCAGTTTCCAAACCCTGGCTCCCATGCCCACCCTTACCCCTAGACATGAGGGAATTCAAGGTCCTTGCAGGGATCCCCAGGTCTCCTCCCAAATGACTGGGGTGAAAAGATTGAAAGACCTGCCCTCACCATTTGCATATTTGCCCATCCTTCCTCCTCCCTCCCACACTCCAAGGTCAGGACATTTATTCATTCATCCAGAGGCTGGATGGGGTCCAGCCCCTAGCCCCAACCTTTCCCTTATCAGAGCCCTAGTTTCCTCATTTATAAAAGGCAGAGTCATACCCAGCCCACAGAACACACCTGAGGTGGCATCACACACCTTTGCTGAGCCTGACCCATCTTCCCCAGACAGGGAGCTTACAGGCAGCAGACTGGTTCCTTGTCATGCTGGACTCACGCGGTACCTGGGGACAATACACGCTTCTTTGCTAGCTAAGCTTATCAAAGTGGAGTTCCCTTAGCCACCCCCACTACAGAGTGGCATCCTGAGACGTTGTTCTGGAGCTCACCTCAAAGGGTGAATCTTCCTGTGGGTGCTCCCCTATCACCCCTGGGGGGTCCTAAGACCCAGACAACAAGACCTTCCACAGTGACTGAGTATCACCCCTACAATCCAAAAAGAGAAAGGGCATTAAAACCGGAGGTTTTCAAAACACTACCAGGCCCCAAGGAAAATCAGGGGAAAGTTCCCCTATAATTAGATTAGAAGGAGGAACAGCAGAAAATATTTAAAAGCCCAAGTTTCTCAGAATTCTGACCTCAGCTCAATCAATGTTCGCCAAAAAGAAAGATCAGCTGCATTCTGAGCCCTGAAAGAAAGAAGTTGGGACAGAAGAACAGGAGGCCAGGAAGGTGCAGACTCACATACTGAAGACAGGATGGGCTCCTCCTCCCATTCCCTCCTCCTTGGCTTTGTAAATGACACCAGCTTCCTGCCAGCTGGCAGTGACAGGTCACCACCTGATCCTTTAGGCTGGAGTTCTTTTGCCTCCTTTGGGGAAACGGATGAAGAGGGTTGTGATTTCTGCACTTTTGGAAATGCTGACCTTGTGATGTAACAGGTTTGACTATGTTTGGCTCTTCCCTTCCCATCTCAAAGGTGTCCCCAAGCATGTCAAAGGACTATAGTGACATTTGAGAACTCTCCTCAGAATGTCTTGGAATTCCCTGGTGCCCTGTGGCAAGTCACCTCACAGCATCGGTGGGAAACCAGTCTGGACAGAGGCAAGACCTGCAGAGATGATGCTCGGCAGGAGCACTGGGCAATGCCATGTGGTGCACAGGGCGCTTGGTCAGCGCAGCCAGCCAGCCTGGAGGAAGCAGCTCTGCTTTGGTCTGCTGAAACCCAGCTCAGGATAGCAAGCCCAGAGCAGCAGCCCAACTGTGCCCGCACTGGCACAAGCCAGGGCCTGAGGAGTGCCTGCCCATAGAGGAGTGACCAGGACATCCTGGCTGCCCTAAGGCTCACCCTTCTCCCTCCCTTCATCTCACAAGCATCCATCTCCTCTCTGGCCCTGATTTGGCTTTTTTCTCCCTCCTTCTCTCTCTCCTGTTTATCCCTTGCCCCTCCTCTGTCTTTGACCAATTCTTTGGCTTGATGGCATTTCTGGAAAATAATCTTACCCAACTTGGCTCGTAGACATGGAACCACGAGCCTGCTGCCCAAGCCAATGTGGAAGGATCTGAATTCTCCAGATGGTTCTGGAAGATTGTTTGCTTATTGCAAGCAAACACCCTCACAAGCCAAACAAAAACTGCCCACAAGTAAACAGCGGGTGACACAGCCCCTTCCCCAGGCCACTTAGCAGAAACCCAAGGCCCAGGCAGGAGGGGGAGTTGGGCAAGGAGAGTGGAGGGCTGCAGCCCTGCTCACCCTCCAGCAGGGACCCCCTGCCTGCTGGGGCCCAGGAGGAACAGAGATAGCTGTAGCTGTGAGTCTGACAACGTGCAACAGGGACAGCAGGCCAGTGACCAGAGCAACGTGAATGACACGTGCTCACTTAGGGTGCAGTTACTTCTGTCCTAGTGCTGTGTTTCTGACCAGCTGACACACACGAAACCAATTTGAAGTGGGGCCGCAGACGCCACGGTAGGAAAAACTATTGCTTTATTGTGTTATGTGCACCCAGTCAAACACCGCTGGACTCCACCGAACAGCAACTGTCTCACAAACCACAAAATCATCAGAATGGACATCCCGGACACAGAGATTGATGATACTGGGTTTCTCTGAACATCAGCAACAAGTCTGGTCGGCCAAGAGAAGTGTAAGCCAATTAGCGCTCATTAACATTTTTTAACTTTTTTAAACCTTTTTTAACTGCTTACCTCATTTTCCTCTTTTTTTTTTTTTAAGCTTCCAATTTTTATCCCTCCTTGGGGCACATTTTAGGTTTCTACTTGTATGTGTGTAAACAGAATTAAAATTCTTTGATTCCCAAATAAAAATATTTGGCTTAGTAACTACCTGAATCTTTCAGTTAATGGGGTATGAAGGCAATACCATTTCAAAGGAGGGAGAAACACCATATACATACACACATACATATATATGTACATATATATGTACATACATATATACATATATATACATATATACATATATATATATAAAATCCCCAAGTTAAGATAGGTAGGTCACTCCAGCAAGGGGCCTCAAGAGCATGTTCTGTTTCTACATTGACACAATGGATGGAAAGAGAGGGCTAGACTTCTCCCCATTTTCTCTGAGATTCATCTAAAACTTGTTCCTCTCACTGGTCTCTGAAACAGCTAAGGAAATATTTCCTTTATGAGGTCTTTGGTCCCCACTCCCAATCCACCATTTTCAGTTTTTATTTTCCTCTTCATCAAAACCCAACAGTATAAACCCTTTTTAACAGATGAGGGGCCAGATCATAATCTGGCACAAACTTCACTCTGATATCAAATCACACACTTTCTCCACCACGCCCAGCAGTACCTCAAGCGTAAGAGGTCACTGGGAGACCTGCAGAAGAATGAGAGCGGGAGTGGAGAACCAAGCGATCTGGATACTGACCCAAATCTGAGCACCTCAAGTAGATCACATCCTTCTCTGGCTTTACCTCCTTCCCCTGGAAGTCCCCTCTGAGTCTTAACCTCCAGGAATCTTAACTCTTGGTTGTTCCAGGGAGAGCTGACCATGTGTGGGCTCCGCTGTGACCCTTCCCCTCACTGCTGCCCATCTGAGGACATGCCCATAGCACAAAGTGAAGACAGGCAGGAGGAAATACCTCGCATGCCCAACCCTGGGCCCTCAAGGGTGGCTGCAGTAAGATCTTTGACGAAAAGGTTGTAGTAATTTGCTCTTGTGAGCTTGTCTGATTTCCACTTAGCCAGGCTCTCAGATCACCATTTCCATGGCTAATTGGAAGCTGGTTGCATGCCATTGAAAACAGTCCCCAACCTGGAAACAACTTGAAGTCCATAGCATGGAGATGATTATCGAAATCACGATAATAAGCATAAAAATATGGTTATGAAGAATTTTTAGTGATGAAAACAGAAACATGCTTTGATTAAAAGTGAAGCAAAAGAAATCATACTAAACCTGCATGTTTGGTATCATCTCACCTCTATAAAATAATCCTGAAAGACAGTAGGAGAGAGAGGGAAAGAGAGAGAGAGAGAGAGATCAAGAATAAAAGTTTGTCTAAGAATCAGGGAAAAAAATTGTTTTCACGTTGGCAGTCATGTCTTAGCCTCTTCTGTCGGTATGTTGCATCCATTCCTCCCTCTGCCCCCTGCCCAGAGAGCCAAGCAGCTGCCATCCTCTCCCACCCCCAACACCTTACCCCCACAAGCCCCCAGGATGACTCTCCACCTCATAGCATCTAACATATGTCAAAAAAGATGCTTCAATCCCTAAAATAATGAGAGAAAAGACCAAAAGACATTCTGAACAAGTTCAAGATTTTGCCAGATGTTGCAAGGACTCTGGAATATTTATGGTCAGCAAGAAAATTCTGCCCTAGGAAAAAAAGTCCCACCACTTAGGGATAAGGATGAGCCTTCCCTGAACTTAGAAGGCCGCCCCTGAAGGCCCCTAAAGGCCCCTGAAGGCGGGGCATTCTGAAACCTGAGATTGCCGCCAAGAAAAGATAAGCAGCTTCCACAGCAGGTGACCAATTTTTCAAATGATCCTCATAGAAACCACAATTGCCTGCAAATGGACTCATGAAAAGGTGTTTTATCCAAAATGATGGAAATGCTAAACTTTATCTGAAATATTTTTATTGAAAAAAATTTTTGTCATCCTACTCCAGAGACTGCCATTGGAGATTTTAGGGAAAATCTACTGCAAGAAAGCATCTGGGTCTTAGCCATAGAAACACAGGTGCTAAGGCCCCCTGAGGAGGATCAAAAATGCCCTCACAGTTCCTGCAGCTCCATGTTCATTTACGCAAAAAGACTTTTTAAGGATCCCAGACTTTTACTTTACTATATTTAATCCAGGTCTCCCATGGTGTGTACCTTGGATCAGTAATAAGATGGTGTCACAAAATTACTGGATAAAGGGCACCATATTCAAACAAATTTCAACAGATTCAGCTTTAAAGAATGTTAAGAAGTTTCCCTATGGAAGAGGCATATAGCAAGTATTACTTCCCAGATGAAGTTCACCAGTCCCTTCTATTTCAGGACTCCATCAAAAAGAGGTAGCTGTATGATGGGGAACCTTAGAAAATTCCCATCTGGGTCTCCCCGATTTGGTTTAGGGAGCAGTCAGAGTTGTGACTGGGAATCATTTCCTCCTCACACCCACTTAGTTGTTCATACCAGGAAAAGGTCCACACAGGGTTGGGATCCAGCCTCAGAGTTATTCACGCAACATCCATTTTGAGAGCCAAATGGCATCTTGAAGGGTATCTAACTTAACCTCTCATTTTATGGTGCCCCCACTACCAAAGGGTTCTTGGTTCCCTATCTCCTCCAGGCTGGCTCTACCCAGGCCCAGGCTGCCCCTCCAGCCCTCAGCCCTCTGGAACACAGGGCCTTTCATTCAGAGGAAGAAGTAAAGGAAATCTGATCTCTAAGCTCTTGGGATTCCTCTCTCTGGCAAGTGGATCTTCACACAGTGAAATCCTGACTCCAGTCCTCTTCCTAGCACAACCCCCTGAACCCAGGATGAGAATACTGCTTGCTGGCTCCCTAGGAACTGAAGTCTGCACTGGCAGTGGAGCACCCACGTGCCCTTAGGCTTCCAGAGCAAGAAGCTGCTTTCTTCTCCCTCCCTGCACTCCACCTCAACTCCAGAAGCCTGAGATGCTACACACACACACACACACACACACACACACACACACACACCATGAAACTCCTGCACACACCAGTGACAGCCTTCTGAGTGATGGCCTTGGTCCTGGCAACGCTCCTGAACAGAGAATTGTGTAGTAAAAAATTGCCACAGTTTTTAGTTTCACATCCTGGATGTTCCATCACTGCCCTTTCCCAACCTTAAAATTCCATTATTTCTTCCTCTTGGGGTGGGGAGGGGGGAAATCTAAGAGAACTGTGGAGAGGGAGTCATGAGGGGGAAAGTGATCGGCACACACGCTCCCACCTGCCTGGGCGCCCACCTCCTCGCGCTCCCGCATGCATCCCCTCCCACGATTCCTACCATGTCCCGGGAGGAGGCTAGACCCGCTCCTCTGCGCGCTCAGCCCGCTAGCCTGCTCATCCCACCGCCCTGGGGCCGCCTCTGGCGCCGCGGCTTCCTTAGATTCGAGTTTCCCGGACAGAAGGTTCACAGCTTCCCTGGGGGCAAGTGGCGCCACGAAAGTCCTGGGCGTGCGAGGCGCGCCGGAACGCTCTGCTGGAGGGGCGGGGGGAGGGGCCTGGACGAACGCCCGCGGGCCGTCTGTGAGGATCTGCCGGTCTGCAGAAACACTCCTGCAGCCAGCCGCCCGACCCGCTAGAGTTGGTTTGCATAGTTTGCAAAGTTCTTGCAGCACGGTGCGACCCAACCTCCCACTTCTCCGAAAGCGCAGGAAGGGGGAGCTCCTTTCACAATAAAAGCCCTACCCCGACCCGGGCTGCCGCCGCCAGGAGCGGGGGTCCAGGTGTTAGGGAAGCACCGCGCCGGGCCGCAGATCCGCAGGGTGGGCAGCGGAGACTGGGCTCCGGGACCGCGCGCGGGACCTGGGCGCATCGCCAGGATCTCGCCTCCAAGGGCTGCGGGTGTCCTGTGAGCCCGCGGTAATCCTGTGCGGAGCTGGGATTGTGGCCGTGGGGCGATAGGGCAGCTGGGGGTCACCAAAAATACCCGCCTACCTGCCAAGCCGCCGAAAGACAAGACTTTTTTACTGGCATCTGAGAGCTTTGAGCTCAGTCCCCAGTGGAGATTTGAAAGGCTATAAGGACGGAAAATGTACTGATCACTTAGTGTCATTAGACGTGAACAGCTTTTCTCCTTGAGCACGAATCAGTTTTCAAATAGCTGAGGTGACATGCACGGACCCCTTCTCTATAGATCCGCGGACAGAGCCTGTCCCCTGGGTCACCCAGAGTGGGCTGCGGCACGGAAGGCACAGGACCTACAGGTCTGAGTGCTCCTTGATGGGAGAGGACTGGGCTTGGAATCAGCAGTGCTTGAATTGGGCAGGTCCGGGTGTGGGGGGTGTCAGCTGTTGGGTTTGCGGGGTGGGGAAACTGAGGGGGTGGAGGGGATCAGCTGACCCCTCCGTTAACAGCCCAATGGTGCTCAGCCAGCCTAACACTCTTTGAGGCCTGTGTGCCAGATTTCCGCATGCTTAATTAAGCACCGTGAGGAGGTAGAGGTGGGGTGCTCTGCAAGAATCTGGGAATGTTCCCTCCAAAACTGGAAAGTAACTAGAATCACTATGAGATGGGCAGAAGTTAACGTTTTCTTGGGCTCACCTGCTGTAGGGCACTTCAAGTTTGTTGCTGATGACAATGCTTCCTCAGGGGAACAAGGATCCACAGGGTAAGTGAGTGGACTGAGTTAGTAGTTAGAGTGACTTTTCAGAGACCAGATAATAAGTAGTTCAGCAAAATCTCTTTGTGAGAGGAAGAGGAAGGAATTGCTAACCAGGAGTGGGAGGTAGGACTAATCGCTGAGTGTCCTGGTTTCAGCAGAAGAGGATCTGAGCAGGGAGAGGAACATGAGGATGGGGACCCAGCAGGACAGACATCTAGGTGTTATGTCCAAACAGCTGAGCTGACAGTGTGATCTTCTGAATCTCCTCTCCTCACTGCAACTCACTTAAGACGCATATTCTCTGCCCTGAGGTTTCACACAAACATCTAAGTATAAACATACTCAGACAAAAGCTTAGGAAATATTATTACTGTGATGCATTTCCTAATCCATTTTCAGCATTAAAAAAGTTTTGTATTGATTACCTGTATATTTTTTACATTGTTGTATACTCCAAAGTTCTCTCATCACCATGTCACCCATGAACCATCATCCTGACCATTTTCATCCTTTTTAATGGTGATGTCAAATCATCAAATTTATTTCACTCACACTCACTAATACACGCAGTCTGAGAAACACTAGAGACTGGAACAAGTACTTCTCAGAAAGGCATTTTTATATATGTTACTTATAAAAAGAAATTTAAAAGTACAGATACTATGGATCAAGTTTGAAAACATTAAGCATGGTTAAACACATTTTTCTCTTGCCAGTAGGTGTGAAATAGTAACTATTGAGATTCTCCAGGACTGGAGAGAATTGCCTAGCTTCCCCAAGGTTACTGGATACAGGACTCTGAGACTCCTGGGACACTTAGGAAAAGCTTTTCCAGAAACTGGCTCCGTCCAGGGCAGTATCACACAGGAGGGTCTCAAGCGCCTACATTCTGAAGACAGACTCTCAAACCCGTGCCATTCTGCTCACTAGCACCCTATTCCACTAAGGAAGTGCCCACCTGGCAAGCATAACAACTCCACTGGTACACAAACTGGCACTTTTATAACTCAGCCTGAAGGGTAGCAATCTCTCCTGAATGGTCACAGTTGGCTAAGAAGAAGATAAAACTGAACTGCACTGAAGATGATGAGGATCAGTCATGACATCCCCACCTCTTCACAGGATCCTGCCTAGAAGAATGAACTCTCCGTTCTTGACCAACTCCATATTACATTGATTCCTTCCGCACAGAAATCCTGTAATTCAGTCCACTGGTTCACTACCCTTCATATGACAATTTACCTCCCTTGTGACACCCTACTCTATAAAGCTATACCTGTGACTCTGTGACTCAACCTGTTTACAGTGGTGATGACCTTTGTCAGGCCTTGTGCCCCTACAAGCTCTCTCTCAAGGCATTCATTCAGGGGACATTTTTCTACATACCCTGTATTGGTGGTAAATGTTAAAAATGAGTAAGAGGTACCATAATGTTAGGAAACTGAATATACTAACACTGAATATACACATGCCAAGCAAATCCACTCCTAGACCTTTGCCCACAGCACTGTCTACACTAGTGCACCAGAAGCCATGTGCAAGAATGTCCAAGAATGTCACTCCACAACAGAAAGGATCCATAGATTGTGGCATTCACACAATGGAGTGTTCCACAGCAATGGAAATTCAGGAAATAAAATCAAACATTCTGTGGAGGGAGGGAGGGAGAGGGAGAGGAAGAGGGAGAGGGAGAGAAAGAGAGAGAGAGAGAGAAGCCAAGCACAAAAATAAGCTAACATATGATTTCATTTATATGACATATGCACACAGTAGTACTAAGTACTACTGTTAGAAGTCAGGTGAGTGGTTACCTCAGAAAAGTCACAACTGGGAATATGAAGGGCCTTTTGTGGTGCTGCCAGTATTTGGTTTCTCCTGCTGACTGCTGATGTTGGTACCAATGAATAGATGAAACATCTCTTCATGTATGGCAAACTTCAATAAAAAGTTCCATGAAACAAAAGTTAACACATACTTTCGCTAACTTCCAAGGACTCACAATTTGTAGATCATGAGTATTTAAATGCATTACCTTACTAGCAATGGGTAAGCCATTTGACACTTAGAAGTCTTCATTTCTCATCAAAGCAAATATAAAATGACACCTTCCTTCTCTATTCTGGATTCTTTGTGGGAACAGAGAGGAAATCATTTACATAAGATATTTTATAAGTTTATTATTATTTGGTTAGTGACACTTCCATGTTTAATTTACTGCCATGAACAATTAAACATTATCAGTAACTGCATTTTCCCCCTTGGATTCTAACACTGGTACTCACTTATAAAACAGTCACAGCACAATCAAGCAGGATATATAACATTTAAAGACTAGTTTTTGGCCTCACCTGAGAGTTAAAATCATCAGTATCTCCGTCTCATACTAAACTGTCTTGTAGAAACACCTGCTCTTGTATTCCAAGGATAGGCAACAAGATATTGATGATTTCAGGGACTATTAAGATGTATTACCTCCTGACCACCATGGATCTTAGAGATTTGTGATAAAGAATACAACTATTATTGTTTAATTCTGGCAGCTTTATAGTCCCATACCTCCCCATCTGGACAAACCTGTAAGAGACCCTGCATGCTCTCTTTCTTGGTGCCAGTGAGCAGTTACAACACAAGCGCTGCAGACACAGTCTCAACCCACTCCCTCCAGAGTACAGCCAGATGGCCGACAAGCATATGAAAATGGCACTCAACATCATTAGTCACTAAGGAAATATAAATTGAAACCACAATAGGTTACCTCTACACTACTACTAAAATTAAAAACTGAGAAGCAAAATGCAGAACTAGGACTATATACTGCTGAAAGCAGTGAAATTTTAAGGATACAAGGATACAGTTAGACATTCCTTACTTGTCACTCAACAATTCATTACTATTTTAATTAGTTACTGTGCAGAGAATGGGGGAAGTGAGTCAACAAGTCAGGCAAAATACATGTAAAAGAATGTTCATAGCAGCTTAAATCATAATAGCCCCAAATCTGAAATCACCCAAAATATCCATCAGCCAGTAATATATTCAGCCATTAGACCAGCGTTCAGTCATTTAAAAGAAACTTTGCCTCACACAACACGGGTAAGTATGGAACAAAATGTGGAGAAAGCATCTAAGCATAAAGTATATGGATTTTGTTTGTATGTATAACACATAAGCCTGACCTACAGTAATAGAAAACATGAAAATACTAAGTCCTGAGAGGAGGTTGATGGGAAGGCATCAGGAGGAATTATGGGTGAGGACCTGATTTGGGGGGTAGGGATGGTGTATCTCACACTTTATCTCCACTGGAGACTACCTTGCTATTCAAGCTTGCTTTTTCTCACTTAGCAACAGAGGGTGAACATCTCTGTAAAAATACCTCTTGTAAACATACTTTTAGGAATTTCTCTCAAGTCTTAAATGTTGAAAGGGTAAAGATTCCATTTTACAAATCACATGAAGAAAGAGAACTTGAAGCCATGCTGGGGGCCTGGGTTTGAAACTAAATTTCACCACTTTGGGCTGTGTAGCTTTGGACACTGTGTTCATCAGTTTCAGTTTCACCATCTAAAAAGTGGGGATAATGCCTGCCTCATAAAGTTGTTAGAAATGGTTTAAGTAGATACCAATATAAGTTTCCTGATACCATATTGGTGCTCACTGAGTGAGCTCTGGTCTTGTGCCCTGCTCACTGAGCCCTCAGTAAAGCTGTGAGGACTCTCTTACCTTATAAGTCAAAGCTCTACAGGCTTCATTCTAATGCCAATCATGTCTCAAGGTCAGGAGATGCTGATGATCACATTACTTAAGAACTAAAGAATTCTGAGGACACAGCTCTGATGGCTCAGTAGTAGGTGTCCTGAATTCCTTTCATTAGTCCTGGACAGAAATTCCCACCAAAGGAATAAAAAGGAAGAAATGCACTGAGCTTCATCCTGGAGGTAAGATTTGACACTTTCAGGCTGGTGGCAGAATGAGGGAAGAAAGGTTTTTAATAATGAAGCTTTGAAGAAGCACACAGCACCACCATGTGGCCAAGGTTCCCTATGGCTGCCATTCTGCCCCTCGAGTCAGCCTGGAGTTTTCCAGCTACAGTATAGAGTCTTGCTTCACAAGGATGGAGGCAAGACTTGAGACAGATTCATTGCAATGAGCACAGTTGATGACACAATCTCTTCCTCACCAAGATCTGTGCCTACCATCCCACCAAACCTACCTGGCCCCCTAATTGCTGGATGGGAGCAAGCTCTCGCCATCAGCATTTCACAGGCCTGGACCTGAGCTCCAGTCCTAGTCACTGCCTGTGGGTTTATCATCGTGGCACTCATTAGGCTGTATTTCCTGTATCATCTTTGAGTGCCTATTTTCTCATGGGTCTTCCTTTGCAAGATGAAGATGGATGTCATGGCTAATTATTCATAGATGTGTTCCTGGCACCTATCACAATGCCTGACCTAGTCAATGAGCTTAATAAATGTTTGTTGAGGAACTAGTCTTAAAGTAATTGAACTTTCCATTATATTCTATATCTGCTGATTACAAAACTCATTTCACACATTTACCTTTTTGAAATTGACCTAAAAACATTAGTTTCAGACATACCATGTAATTCAATTATTTGTACGTATTGTGAAATAATCCTCATGATAAGTCTAATTAACACTCATCACCACAGTTACAATTTTTCTTGTGATAAAAACTTTTAGGGATATAGTGTCTTAGCAACTTTCAAATATAGACAGCAGTAGGAATGGCAATTGTTACCACACTATTCATTATATCCCCATGACCACACTTTATTTCTTACATTTTTATCAAATCCTTTGCCCATTTTGCCTAACTCTACCCACACCTCCTTTGGTAACTTCCAGTTTGTCCCGTGTCTATAGTTATTTTTTCCCATTTTGTCTTTTAATTCCACATGAGGTCATAGTGTTTTTCTCTATTTGACTTACTTCGCTTAGCATAATGCCCTCCAGTTTCACCATGTCACAAATGGCAAGATTTCCTTCATTTTTTTAATGAGTGAACAATATTGCACAGATAAGTGTATATGTATAACTTTTTCCCTCTATTGATAGATACCAGTTTATTTCTATATCTGATTATAAATAATGCTGTAATGTACATGGAAGTTACATTTTGTTTCCTTTGGGTAAATATCCAGAAGTTGAATTGTTAGATCATATACGTCAAGTGAAATAATATGTGCTGTGAAATATTTTAAAGACAAAGTTATTAAGGAGATAGTTCAGAGCAAGCTGAATACTCCAACCCAGGGGGATAGCATCAGATTTCTGAGTGCTGGCTCCACCCGTCAGATGTTCTGGTATCTGTTATACATCTGCACACGGAAGGAAACAGTGTTTCTCTTACAGCAGAGGTAAGGACATACCTGGTGACATTTGGACTAATGGGAAAAGAAGGGATGGTACATATCAAAGTGATCATTTACTCTGCAGAGTTCGACTTTATATGTTTGTATACGAACTTAACGCTTATACACAGCACAAGAACTATGATTTATAAAGATTCTTTCTGTTCTAAAGCATGCTTCTACAGACATAAGGCTAGGCTGTGTAGCTGATCTCTGGTTTCCTCCTCCAGTTACTTGTGACATGTCAAGGAGGAGGGGTGGCCTTGGTGAGTTGACATTTTTTAGTATTTTTACAGCTAAACAGTTTCATTAATGAATACAGGGTTTCTTTGGGGATAACAAAACATCCTAAAAGTAGACTGTAGTAATTCTTGTATAACTGTGTGACTATACTAAACACTACCCAACTGTACACTTTTTAAATGTACAGTGAATTATATCTTAATAGAGCTGTTTTTAAAAAAGGACATGAGAGTCAACTTTGTACATCAAAATGAATACTTTAATGAACCAATATCCATGAGTCTACAGAGAGAAAAAATGTATACTTGACAACATTTAAGATCGCTTTTCAATCAACTTATTTCTCTGAAGACAGGTTACTTAATGGTAAAGAATCAGCCCTTTTTCCGGTCTTCCCAGGACTGGTGATTTTGAGCAATTTTAAATTTTATTGCATTTGCTATTAATTTAGTTAAGTAGGCCAATCTTCTCAGTTTTGGTAGGTATTCTGAAAGGGAGGAAAATCATATCTGTAAGCAATTTCAATAAAACAGATGATTTAAGATTTTCATTATATTCATTAATATAAGAAGCAGAAATAAATTATTCTATGTATCCTATGGGTTAGTAGATAATACTGCAGTTTGTCAATTTTGTAAAACTGAATTAGAAAAAGGTGATCACATATAATCAGTAACACATATTTAGAAAAAAAGTCCCTAGTAATAAAAGCACCCTGCATGAAACACTGAAGCAAGGTGCTCTGTACTACAGTTTAAAGGGATGGGTAGCAATGAATAACAGTCTAGTGACAAAGAGTGTGAGCACAGCTGTCTATGGACTCCATGGCACTAGGCATAAAAAAACATGATTCTTTCCTTTAATGAAATAAAATCAAAGGGACAGACAAAGCTAGAAAGGACAACCTTTGTTTAATTCACCTTTAGAGCCCATTCTCCTGTTCCTCCTGCTCAAGGCTCCTTGTAGCTGAGAGAAACACGGCTCTTTTTCTTGCTCCAGTTGAGAGATCAGAGTTGGTTTGGAAGTGGATGGTGCTGCTTGAAGTGAAGGAGATAAAACAATGTGATGATCAAGGGTCATTGGGGTCAATCTTAGTCTGAGACTGCAAAAAATGTACAGGATTCCTGGATGGACTGAGCGAGAGGTACCCTCCTAAGGATGTACATGAAGAGGTGTTGGGATGAAGACTCAGAATGATGCTCACAGGGAAGTCAGGAGGCAAATTTCTATTTAAAGGGAAGATAAATTCTTCTTTCTTATAGAATGGCAAGTTCCCACTGTGGGAAAATAGACACCTGCCTCTAAAAAGTAACTTCCACAGGTAGATAAGGAATGGAGTTCTCTCAAGAAAATCTGGAGGTTCAGCATAGGATAAGGATACCCAGATATAGCTCAAATACTGCTGGACCAAGGAAATCACTAAGGCAGGTACAGAGGGGAGGGTAGCTTTTATACTGGAAGAAGGTGGAAAGCCTTTTTGCAGATCACGAAGACTCCAGGGCTCTCTATTCCTAGCAACCCTTGACACTGCTATTTGTGGGGGACAGCTAATTATTATAAGAAAGTCCTTTAACTTCTGAGAAGCCAGGCAGAGGCAAAGAGGACTTACCTAGGAAGGTAACATTTTCATAGTTCTCCAGCATCACATCCTTGTACAAGGCCTTCTGAGCAGGGTCCAGGAGAGCCCACTCCTCTGCAGTGAAGTGCACAGCCACATCCTCAAAAGTCACCAATTCCTGAAACAATAAGTTTCTGCTTTCCCAGGCCTTGTGACATTGGTGATAGTCAAAACATTCAGTGAGAGGCCTGCAAAGCCACCTACAATGATACACTTTTAAGTATTGAGTCCCTGTGTACCTGATATGTTTAAATGTGAAATTTGGAAAGTGTAGAGGAACACATAAAGGCAGACCACATGAACTCAGCATATTTTCCCAGTGAGAGCCAAATAATACCTCCACTATCAGCTTCCCAATATATGTGACCTCCAAAGAGACTACTATGGAGAAACTGGCCTTGGATCTAAGCATGAATATAAAAGCAGAAGACACAACTGGATAGAGCTGTCACCTTAGCACTAAGCCCCTACCCCACACTGTAATACATTTAGGTAATTATTTGAGCTTTCATGTTACTGCTATTTCCCAACTCTTCATTCCTACTTCTTGTCTCCTTGCGCACTACTCCAAAAGCTCTCAAATCTATAAATGACTCCTCATCCCCATGCAGTGTTAGAGAGGCATAAGAAGATACTCTTACTCTGGACTGGCTAGAGAAAAAGTATTTATCGAAGAGTACCATTAAGGAGTGAGAAAACAAGCAAGAGACGAGAGAAGATACTTCAAAATACATATATGTGACAAAGGATTCATATCCATAAAGAAAAAACTACAAATTGGAGAGAAAAAGAAATCACATAACGTAATTTTTAAAATGGGGAAAATTTCCAAACAGACTTCACATAATAAAATATTGACATAGTCAATAAACATAAAATGGTGCTCTGCATCACTTACTAGGGAAAACGAAATTTTCAAACCCCAATGAGACAATGAGAATGAATAATAACAAGTGTTGGCAAGGCTACAGAGCAAGTGGAATTCTTATATACTATTGGTAAAAGTATAAATTCAAACAAGTGTTTCAGAAAATTGCAGCAGCATCCAATGAAACAAACCAAATATATAGCCAATAGTCTAGCAATATGACTCCTAAAGATAATATCCAAGAGAAATCAGTGCGTGGGACTGCAAAATATCACAAATATTCAGAGTTATTCACAGTGGTGCAAAACTGGAAACAAATAAAATGTCCAGCTACTGTAGAATGAATAAATAAAATGTAGCATAATCATATAATAGAAAAGTATTCAGTAATGAAAAAGAACAGACTATTGCTATGTGTAACACTGTGGGCAAAGTTTACAGCCATAATACTGAGCAAAAGAAGTCAAGTACAAAATAGTGAATATTGAAATGTTACATTAATATGAAGTTCAATAACAAATAAAACTAATGTATAATGTTCATCTTTGGATGGATTGCTTGGGATGGCACATAAAGGAGCCTTCTGAGATACTAATACTGTTCTGTTTCAGTAGAAGTGATGCTCTTACAGGCGTATGTATCTGAAAAGTGAGCTATATAGTTCAGATTTGTGTATTAAATGAGCTGTATCTTCACAAGAATGCAAATTTTTATGTATGCAGATGTAACATGCTATATATTTACACTTATATAATGCATGTGTAATTTATATAAATATCCTTTAATACATACATGTACACTTTTATATATCCTTCATAATATTTACATATAGACACAGGTGAATAGGTATAGGAGTGGCAAAAATCCAGCTTACCTGGGGTCCAGCTGTTACAGACATTGTTGTCATCGTCAAACCTCTTTTATTCTTGTCTCGAGGAAAAATAAAAGTCCCAGGAGCTGAAGGTAAAGAAAGAAGCATTAGAGACATTAACACTACTGCATGCAAACATCTGACCCATCCTACTTTGAGGGTATGTGAACTAGTACTCATCAGTTGTCTTGTATCATCAGTAGGCGTTCTCGTCTAACAGAACTAAGCTATCAGACACATACGGGAATGTAGAATGGGAACAAAAATCATCTTCAATTATCCAGAAAAGACATCATTGGAAAGACGCTGGAAAAAGAAAGTAGGGTGGACAGTGGAGAGTATGTTATGGGCTGAAAACAAAACTGAAGCTCTCAGTGAGATCAGCACAAATCCGTACAGAATAGAGAGGAATGAGTTATATGCCAGAAATTCATCAAGCTCTATATGACCATAGCACCTGTTTTTCCTCTTATATTACTTAAGAAACTAAGACAGGGCAGTTTTATTACATAAGTGAAAATAGAATTTGAAAATAAGCTTATTAGAAATATGTTGTCTCCCAACTATCTTTTTCTTCTAAACAGAGAGTGATTATAAGATGCTCATTCAATTTTGCAAGTGTTGAGGGTAGATGGTGAGGAGAAAAACACCACCATATTAAAGTATCCATCAATTTTATGTCATGATTTAAATACTCCAAGTTATAAATACTATAGTATAGGGGAAGTGAAGTAAGGTCATTTCTAAACTAGTTCCAACCCCTTTTCGGGGTAAGTAGCTCATTATTAGGAAATAAGACTTTATCCATTCAAAAAAGTGAATCAGCAAGGTCTATACATTAGAGACAACATCTGACATACAAATATCCACATCAGTTAGAGAGGAGATACCTAACAGCTTCAAAACAACTTTCATTTCCACTCCGTTTCTACAGTTTGCTATTAAGCCTCAGTGTTCAACAGCAGCATTAGTCAAAAGGCTTTCTACAGTCAATACACAGCCTTTTCCTTTATTGACCTCTCAGAGAATCCAGAAAGCCATCCAAGATAACAGAGGAAGCTAGACAGTCAGAAGAGCTGTCGGGTGAGGCTGAGAAACACGTTTTGGCAGCAGGGATTATAAGAAGGAAAAAGATTAGTCATAAATGTAAACAGAAGGACTTTAAAACACAATGCAAACCTAACAAGTAGTGCTGTTAAGTTCATGGATGATTTCTGTCTAAGGATAACAAAAGCAGTAATTCCTACTGGGTAAATAAGTACCATTTATATTGTACATCCTGAATTTTGTTAAATCATGATGTTATACACACACCTTTATAATAAATGCCTTTTACACTGAATACTTAACTTTACATGTTAACGTACATATTAAGTTTACACATTGCTTTACATGTTAAACACAAGAACTAAAGTCTGGTCTGTCCAGTAGAAAAATCTATGAAAACCTATCATGTGAAAATAGAACAGCAACAGAGGTAAAACACCAAACACCCCTTCCATTTTCCTATGGGGAAAACCACAGTCGTGGAGTAAAGCATAAACAACCTGAGTGGGGAACAAATCAGAACTTCTTCTCTAATGGTAGGGGCCAAATGTTCATCTTTCTACGACAATTAGATGATAACAACAAGTAAAAGTTAAGAAAATAGAATGGGAAGAGTGAAATAAAGGACGTGAAAAGAAGTAGATCAAGAAACCGCCACTCATCTCCAACGCTGTACACGGGAAACTGCATGCGAAACACCCCACCTATATTAGGTAGTTGACAGATTTAAGCTGTCATGACTTTTAAGCTGATTTGGCATATCAGACAATTCAAATCTCCCGCTCCATGGTTTCCAATCTGTGGACTACAGCCCCCGTCATTCCGATATTCTCAAAACTGACGGCTAAGACTAGAAGCTTCCATATTGGGTTTACACCTGCCCTGGCAAACACAGTAAGTAAAGTATCACAACCCGATTTCCCGGGACCACCTGAAAAGGAAGAAAGCGCATTAAGTGGTACTCAGACCGAGAAAGAGAGTGGGGTCTCTCCAGTCGTGCTGAGGGCGGGCGCCGAAGCGATCAAGGGGCAAGATCTCTTGTTAATAGCAATCCTGGAGAACAATTAAAGCTTTTTAAGGCCCTTGTTATCGACACCCGAATTTGTATTAGTACCCAAATCTAAACAGTACCCAAATCTAAACAGGACACACGTTCTCCTGGAGACCAGTAACTAGGCGGCTGGAGCGCGAGGCCTGCCTTCCGCCGGCCAAAACCCCCTCGAAACCTGAGGTGAGGATGAGAAGCCCAGTGGCAGTAATAGCCGCTCCTGTCTCCCTAGGGTCCCTTTTATCCTCTCAGGCCAAGCCACACTCTCTCACGTGGGTTCCGAGCGGTCTCTGCAGCGCTCCCGCCAACGGACGTTTGGGGCTAGACAACCAACCCTCACAAGCCAAAGCCTCGACCGTTAACGGTCACAAGCGCTATGCCGGAAGTGCATCATCACGTAGGCTGACAGCCACATATAGTCTCTGAAATTCTCTCTAGTACTTTGGAGGACCCCACATCTCTGTGGTTCCCCCTCTTTCAGTTCCCGCGAGACAACCCCAAGGGACAAAGACAGACAGGCTAGAAGGTTGCAAGTGGAGCTTAGTCTGATCACCTCCAGAAGAGGGAGTCTAGGCAGGGCCCTCATTTCATGTGAAAGTGGGTGAAGCAGGGCTAGTGCGCAGTGGAGCACATACAAATCATCCTTCTTGGCGACAAAAGCCTGTTTCCTACCCTGACAGACCAGGTGCCTGCTCAGATTTCCCAAATGGTTGTAGGTCCCTTCCTTCAATGCCTCCAAAAGCATACAGGGGCCTGGTAGGAAACCCTTGTTTGGCAGGGTGGGGTCAAGACCCTTAGGACTGAGGAGCTTCTGAAATGTTTGCTGCGTGAGTGACGGTCAAGAAATAGAGTAGTGAAGTCATTGTATACCCAAAAAGATGCTTTTCGGTCCTGCATAGGGAGAACTACCAGAAGTGCCTGGGGACACTCAGGGGCAAGAAAGTGAGTCCAGGTCGATGTACGAGCAGAAGCTTACAGTCATATATAAGACACACACACATACACGCACGCACGTACGCACGCACACACACACACACACACACACACACACACTATGCTATATCAAGTTCACCTTACTACTAGGCCTTGGGATTCAGATATCAAGGATTTTAGAATTATTAATGTCTGCAATTTTCAGAAACCAAAGGCTTAGCCCAACCTAGCCTCTGGCTTCTCGCCTTTATTCCCTAGTTAAAAATTATATTAACTCGCCAGGCACGGTGGCTCGTGCCTGTAAGCTTCAGCCTATGAAGCGGCCAGGGCTAGGGATCGTGGTTCGAGTCCCACCTGGGGCCCGTAGCTAGACCTAGTCCAAAAAAATAGCTGGGTGTGGTGGTGCGCGCCTGTAATCCCAGCTACCTGGGAAGCTGAGGTTGGGGATTGCTTGAGTCTGTGGTACCCCGGGCAACGAGAGCCTGCAGTTCCACGGGCAAAAATAGCGAGACCTAGTTAATTATATTACCTTGCTGGGAATTTTTAAAGTGGAATACCTAAAAACCAACAGAGCAAACTGTAGTCAGAAAAAAAGGCTCTTAAAGAGTCTAAAATGAATATTTCAAATGTTTTGGCCAGCATTCCTCCCCCCTTAATAGGTTTTTGGTACTCTTACCCTTAAGATGACTAATACTATTCTCTAGTAGCCTGTATTTTCTGATAATTAGTATTAACAGCCTACATGCCCTTTTGAAAATATTAATGTTTTATAGACTCCTGATTTCAAGTACAGCTTATTTAAGATTACCTCCTTTATCCCTTACTTGCTATAGAGAATTTGTGTTCCTAGCATTTATCTTTCATTCTAGAGCTAAGGAAGGTATTTGTGAGTCTGATGCCAAGATAATGGATTATATTTCAACTGCCAACTGACTAAGGCTACCTAACAGAGCATTAATGATCACTAGAGTGATCATTTCTCCCTCCCATGGTGATGGGCCTCAGCTTTGGGATCTGAGCTATTATGGTAATGAGAACAGTCTGGGAGATTTAGGATAGTGGCATAGAGAGAGGGGGTGTAGCTATACATATATTTTAGAAAATAGCCTCCCCCCGCCCCACCAATTTCGTTTATATTTTCCCAGTCCCAGCTTGCTGTCTTAAAACACAAGGGTAATCAGTTTCCCCAAACTGCACAGCCCATATTACCATCTACCAATTTCCTTAAGTTACTGTGGTAACATCAAGGAGGGTCACAAGTCTGAGAAAGAAAAGGCCCTGCAAGTGGCAATATAAATACAATGTCATCTATATCAAATACGGTTTTCAGTGAGGTAGACTTATAGTATTAAATACTTGAGTATCCCTATACAGTCATGTGTCACTTAATAGTGGGGATATATTCTGAAATATGTCATTAGACAATTTTGTCACTATGTGACTATCAGAATACAATTATGCAAACCTAGATGGTATAGCCTTCTACACACCTGGTTTGTATAATATAGCTAAGTGGGACCACCATTGTACATGTGGTCCATTTTTGATCAAAATATTGTGAAGTAATACATGATTATATATATATATATATATACATATATATATAATATATCCAAAAAAGATATACAACCCCCTCCTCTAGGAGGACTGGGATCAGGAATGACAAGGACGTTTACTTTTCATTGAGCATCTTTTTTGAACTAATATTTTTAGCATAAGCATGTTTTATATCTAGTCAAAATTTAAGTTTCAAAGTTTAAAAACATGAAAGAAAGGCAGTGTTGGTTTTCAAAAACCCATTTAGTTGGTATCAATACTAATAGTCAAAGACCATTAGAAAAATATAAGGTGGTATATAATTAAATACCGCTTGGGTAGAACTGATTGCAAGTAGAAGTGAGATCTATTCATTTGAAGGTGTTATTCTCAGATGAGGAAGGGAAACATTTAACCCAGGGCAACTTGAACAGATAGGAAAAGCAAAAATGTATACAAATAAACAGCAGTGGCCTCTAAACTCAGACAAGCCTGATTCTCAGCTCAACTCTATAGCTTACTAGCTGAGTAAATGAGTTTTTTAACTTTTCAACATCAGATTCCTCATTTGTAAATAGGATGAATCTACATTTACAATAATTTAATCAAATAAGAAAAATCAAAGAAAATATTAAAGCAATTACCATAGTAACTGACAGAATAGGTGCTCAACTAAATTTTGCTAGTATGAACATGGCTGAACAGAAGGTCCAGTCTCACTAGAGTTCAGGATCTGTTCAGAAAGGGCAAGATAACATTGGCTATTATAGGTACAGTAAATTTGGGTCAGTGTCTCATTGTTTCCTGTAGCATAAGAACTGTAAATAAGTATCACCATTATGTACTCTCTAATGTTCAAGAAGGTGAGAGGTTTGACAGTTATAGGGTTTCTCTCTAGCATGGTGTCTCTGGTGCTTAATCAAAACAGAATTCTGACTAAAGGCCTTTCCACAGTCAGTACATTTATAGGGTCTTTCCCCAGTATGAATTCTCTGATGTCGGATAAGGTGTGCCTTGCAAATGAAGCTTTTCCCACAGTCAGTACATTCATGAGGTTTCTCCCCAGTGTGGACTCTCTGGTGCTGTGCAAGATCTGAGTTCCACATGAAGCCTTTCCCACAATCCTTACATTCATAAGGTTTCTCCCCTGTATGGATTCTCTGATGTCGAAGAAGGGCTGGGTTCCGAGTAAAACTTTTGCCACATTCCTTACAACTATAGGGTTTCTCCCCAGTGTGGATCCGCTGATGTTGTGTAAGGCTTGTGTTCTGACTAAAGCACTTCCCACATTCTTTACATTCAAATGGTTTCTCTCCAGTATGTATTCTCTGGTGCCGAATCAAGTTTGACTTCCAAATGAAGGCTTTAGCACATTCTTGACATACATACGGTTTTACTCCAGTGTGAATTCTCTGGTGTGCAATGCACTGTGATCTAAAACTAAAAGTCTTCCCACATTCCTTACACCCATAGACCTTCTCTCCATTATGACTTCTCTGATGTTGATCAAAGTCTTCATTTTGATCAAAACATTCACCACATTCTTCACATATATAGAATACCCGCTCACTTATCATCTTCTGATGTATAACAAGGTGGGTATTAGCATCAGTATCCTTTAAACTCTCTTCTACTAAGATCATCTCATCTTTGACAATCACTTCTATAATATCATTTGTAGTGTTCGTCACACTTTTCCCACTGTGGTAGTCAGGCCATCTCCCTAATCTGTGTTTCTCTGCTTCACATATTTTTCCAAACCAGAATTCCTGGGAGCCAAACCACTGGGGTCTACTTGATAGTACCATGTGATCCTGTGCATCCTCAAAAAGCTCTTCCTTCAGGATAGAATCTTCTTTCTCACTCTGTAAAATACTTTCTGAAAGAAGAAGCCAGAGTTTTCATCATTACACATGACAAAGAGACTAAGGTCACTAAGTGATATTAATATGTACCATTTCAATTGACATTGTATACCTCAATAGTCCTGTTCTAACTAAAACTGGAAAAATGGGGCTAATACTCAGAAAGCAGTCAAAAGCAAAAGGCAGAAACTAGATAGAAAGTCCCATATAACTATGGTTCCCAGCACCAAATCAAGCACCAGGTTGTTGGGGGGAAGGGGCTGGTGGAGTAAGGTTGTCTCTTAGTGAAGAATTAAACTGAATTTAAAGGAGATCAGTTGAAATTTGTTCTAGGTAGTCCAGTTTATAAAATAAGATCAAGCCAAGATACAGAGCAGAAAACATGTTTAGAAATAAAAATTCTCATGTGGAATACCTGACTTATCACACATGATAAAGGGAAACAACAAGAAGAATCTTCCACATACTTTTTAAAGCTAAAAGTAAATGTAATCTCATCAATCCAGTTATTAGGTTCGCCATGAAGAGTGCTTCTCCAAACAACATCAAGCAGAACTGGCAGACTCCCTCTTTTTGTTCTCACAGTGTCTTATTCATACCCATTATAACATTTCATTTTAGTGTAATTATACATTTACATATGTGTCCCGTAGACTGTGAGCCCTTCAGGGTAGGGGCCATATGTTATCTTCTTTGTGATTCCTAACAACTAACACAATGACTAAAGTACTTTTAAAATAATGGTGAACATAGCAGTCAGCAGCTTGTGTTCAGTTTGAGCCTAAGACCCAAAACCCACTTAAATGTAGTTGATTGAATATGTACAAATAAAACATCTTAGAGTTGAAGTTTCCACCTGATTAATTGACTAATTTGGGGATTTTTAGGGAGCCTTTTACTTAGGAAACAAACGGTAACATGGATTTTTAACATTTTATAAAGGAAAGACAGTGGGAAAATATATGACTTGGAGAAAAATTTCATCTCTCACTTACCAGTAAAAATTAGACTTGGAAACTTTCCTTGCAGTTTCAGGTTCATTGGTTCTACCTGCTTAAGATTTGAGCTCCCAGTAGGCTCTAAAAATGGATTTCCTGTTAGGATCAAGATATAAATAAAGGTGTTCAATCAGAGTAGTGGAATCTACTAGGAAAAGAGTAGAGATGGAAGTAATAAGGGGAGATAAAATTGAGCGGAAAAATTGGTAACACTGAGGACCAGAAACTTGAAGGGGCAAGAATATAACAGACAGGAAATAGAGGTGCAGAGAAGTTGCTGATTCATCAGTTCCCCAAGTAGAAAAACATAAATTTAAAATATAAAGAAGAAAAAGGAAAGACTGAAGTCTCTTCTGCACCCACCCCTGGCAGGTAAATTCAGGTCATGAGAAAAAGAAGCAGGATGGCATAGAGGTACTGCAAAGAGGCATTCCTGAGCTAGTAGGGCTAGGAAACCACCATCTCTTAGCTGCCTTCCTCCCTATCCATCTACTGGTCGCCTACTCTTTTCACAGTGACTCAGTGACGGGCTCTTTATGGATCCTCACAGTCTCCCTCAGTCATCTCTAGAAGTCATTTCTTACTCTAATGATAGAAAATGGATTTATTCAAAGGTTTAATAAATTCCTCAAACCCAGTTAGATCTGCTATCCAAAGCCTCTTAAACACCCCAACTCTACAGCTTCCACATGATGACCTTTATGTTGCTAAGCCAAAGACTGTGCGTCCCCAAAGTATACTTTCACCTAAGACAGAAGTGCACTTTGAGGAGGAACATGTGCTCCAACAAGGTCTACTGCAGGTCAGGAGTTCAGTTTTGCTGAAGGGATAACTTAGTTTAGCTTTCTGCCTAAAGCACAGATGGGAAGTTCCCTTGGATGGTAGAGAGAGTAAACACTTGAGATCCTGAAAGAATAGCTACTATATTTACCTCCCTAGATCCATTCTGCCCCTCCCACTATAGAGCAGCTATGTCCTCTGTGTGAGAATGACCCTAACTCCAGCTAAACTCCAGTAAACCCTCACTGGTCTATGTCAAGCAGATTATCTCACCCCACTCAGCACACCAGCGAGAACTCAGGGATTGGCAATTCTGATCCTGCCAAGCAGTGCAAAATCATACCCTGGCCAGTGACGGATTCAGAGCTGGGATAAGACTTAAGGTGGTACATTAGAGCAATACTTTGGGACTTCCATTCAAAAATGGTTAAAGCCTAAAGAATTCCTGCTGTTCTACCCCCTAGAAACGAAGAAGCAGGGTCCACATTACAACTACCAATCGCTTTACAATCATGAAAAAAATCAGGCTATCAACAAAGTCAACACACAAGGAAACAAAGAGCAAAGACTGAAATTCTGATCAAACTATACCTGCAGTACTCTCCACTTATTAGTTAAACCCTCCTTATTAATTAAGCAAGTCTGAGTTGAATTGCTCGTTACAATCAAGTATATCCTAATATGGAAACACTGCCAGGTACAGCAAGAAACTATGAGAATGGAGAAGCTGAAGGCACAATTCAAGTCCCACTGTGCCCATGAAAGAGTCCCTGTGGGAAGAAGATGGAATGAGGCCAGAGAGGCAATGAGGGAAATTAGGAGAAGTTGTGACTAAGAAATTAGGAGCAGGAAAGCCTTCTGGTATATAAAGGAATGTCAGGGCTTTTCTTATGCGAAATCCTGCGGAATAAGAACTATTTAGCTTAGGACTATTGAGACTTCTTGATTGTAATGATGACGGTGGTCATGAATTCTGAACAAAGCTAGTCAGAATCTTCTGCTGGGAGACTAGAAGTACACCAGAGAAGTAGAAAGACTGCTGCAGATCAGAGAATAAGCGGTCAAGGACTGTGAATAAATCTGGTTATGATAAGAACAGTGGAGATGGGAAGAAGCAAGACAGGTGAATGAAGATGGCACGCAGAGGAGCCAGGATGAATAAAACAAGGACTTAAGAAGGTGTAAAACATTGGGAACATGGAGGAATAAAAGGAATCCCACTGCTGTCCACAGCTCTAGGTTAAGGGAACACACACTTGCCTTTTTTTTTGAGACTAGATCTCACTAATTTTGCCCATGGAACCGCAGGCTCACGTTGCCTGGGGTACCATGGACTCAAGCAATCCCCAACCTCAGCTTCCCAGGTAGCTGGGATTACAGGTGCACACCACTATGCCCAGCTATTTTTTTGGGACTAGGTCTCGCTACGGGCCTCAGGCAGGACTCAAACCGTGATCTCTAGCCCCAGCCGCTTCATAGGCTGAAACTTACAGGAATGAGCCACCGTGCCCAGCCTCACTTGTTACCATTTAAAGATAAGACAAGGGATCTGATCAAATGACTGGCATACGTGTCCTTACTCACCTGAGATACCCCTTGAGCCCTCTCCATCCAGAGCTCCCTGAGGAGCCAAGCAACAGGCTGCTTCCCCTCGCTCCAGCTGGGAAATCAGAGCCGGTTTGGGAAATGGAAATGCTTGAGGGGAAAGAAATTGGACAGGCAGGTCAGTGGGGTGACACGGAGCAATCCCACCACTCCTTCCAGGCCCCTATCTTCAGGGACCAAGAAAAGAAAGGGGGAGGGGAAGACTAAAGAGAATAAGAAAAGCCCAGGGAGAAGACAGGAGACCCAGGGGAGTGGGACCAGGAGGCTTACAAAGACCAGGAGTAGAGTAAGAGGCGCTCAGTAACAGTTGGAGTGAGCAAATGGATGATTTCACTCACTGAGGAATTACGCTCTCTTGTTCTCCCAGAGTTCCAGGGTTCTGACATCTGTGTGAGGATGCGAGGATGCACGCTACTGAGTGAGGTCTCCCAAACTGAGAGGGTGGGGAGCTGGGAGGGCAGTAGCGTGCCAGGAATCTGCTCTCTTCCCACTGAGCCCACAACACAGGGGTTAGGAGGTGAGCAGTTCTCACTGAGGGTCAAGAAGTCCTACGTGAGGCCTGAGTTCATACCAGGACGTCCCACTTCCCAGTAACTGCTAAGTTTGGATCATTAAGAAGACCCAAGAGCCTTACCTTACCACTCAGCTGAGGGCTAGTAAAGACAACTGACTCTTTGAGAGAATCAGGAAACTCTGAAAAGCAGAGTCCAGACACAAAGACGCTTACCCAGGGAAGCCATGGCTCCATAGTTCTCCAGCATCACGTCCCTGTACAGGGCCCTCTGGGCAGGGTCCAGGCTTCTCCATTCGTTCTCAGAGAAGTAGATGGCCACATCCTCGAAGGTCATTGACCCCTGAAACAACACGTGCTTAAATGCCCTAGGACAGCCCCAGGATGTAGGCCTGGCACAGACCTGGCCATGAGAGGTACTGGAGAGGACACTCATTGAGTGTCTAGATTCTGGATGTGAGGGGGAACTTTCAGCAGAGTTTTGCTCCCTGCTTCTCATGCATCTTCATCTCTGCAAACATCCTCTCAACTTTTTTCATTAGTGAAGTCTGCCCTTTCACCCCTATGTCCAGACCAACTCTCTGTATCTAGGTACCAGCCTTCCTCTACAATGTGTCCTCCTTCAGAGGTCAAACTCCTGCTAACAAGAGCAACTACCACTGATGGCGCCTGTGCCATGCAGTTTACATGCTTTTCTCTGTACGCTTCACCGCTGATGAGTATTAGACTATTAAATTTGTTTTATAAAAGGGAAAATCAAGGCTTGGAGATATTCTTCCCCCCCAAGTGAGAGCACTGAGCTAGAGCTCAGGCCTGAAGGGCTCTCCAGCTCTCACCTCCTGCACTCTCCTGTCCCCTGTCCTTACTCTGTCACCTGGGTGCCCCTGGAGAGGACCTTTCCTTTTCTCTGCCTCCCAGTCACCAAAGAGACAGCAAGAGCTCTGTACACTCAGTGCCGCTCTCCAGGCTGTCCTCATCAGGACAGATCCCAGCTCTGACTTCACTCCCTGCACTCCCCCACCTCAATACTCTCTAACACACCCCTACTTTCTCCTCCCCAGCTCCAGTCTCAATGTCCTTCTTTCTTTATCTCTGGGAGCCTTTCTTTCTGCATCATTTCTTTCCTTTCTTTCTCACCCTCTTCCTTAAGAAGGACAAACACTCATAAACTTTTTTTAAAAAATTTTTTGAGACTAGGTCTCGCTATTTTTGCCCGTGGAAACCGCAGGCTCATGTTGCCCAGGGTACCACGGACTCAAGCAATCCCCAGCCTCAGTTTCCCAGGTAGCTGGGATTATAGGCATGCGCCACTACACCCAGCTATAATTTTTTGGAACTAGGTCTCGCTACGTGACCCTCCCACCCCCCCGCGGGACTCGAACCGCTATTCCTGGCCCCTGCCGTGACTTCCTAGGCTGCCGCTTACAGGCATGCGCCACCATGCCCAGCCTCCAAACACTCATAACTTAAGGTCATCAACACCTCTTATAATTCCCAACCACTGCCTCATTCAGGAGCTCAGTCTCTTCTATAGAAGGTTCATTTCACGGTCAGTTCTTGCCCTACAAAATCTCCACAGCGATTGTCCACATCAGGTCTCCGTGGTTTCCATAGGCTCACCCTTGCCTACGGAAACACAGTCCAAACCCTGTGCAGCGCAGGCAGTTCATTCATCATTCACAGACCCAGCTTGCCCTCCCAGCTTCTTGTACCACCACCCTTCTCCTTTATCCTGCCAGGAACCCAAATTCCGCCGGGATATCGGCCACTGCTGCACCTTCAGCGCACCTTGCTCGAAGATGCAGTTTCTTCCTGCTCAAATTTCATGATCATCTCAAGAACCACCTCAAACGCGACCAGTTCGGTAAAATCTGTCATAAAAATTCTGGCCATTGGTCACCGTGCAAAGCGCTCTGTGGACACGTCAGCCCCAACACCTGCGCTCACGGCTACACAGCTGCCAGCGTGGGTGCTTCCCCCGCCGGCTCGAGTCAAGGGGTGTCCAATCCGCTCTGCTCCCAGCCTGTTTCCCGCGGCCTTCCACTCTGAGCTGTACCCCATCTTCCCGTCGCCACCCACCTTCCTCCGCCCCTTCTCTGGGCCCAGCGCCCGGGGCGGGGCGAAGCCGAGCCCACTCCGGGTGCCAGCCGCGCACTCACCGGGCGCTCTCCGGCTGGTCCGGGCAGCAGCTCGTGGGCAGGGCCGAAGGGGGCACCATTCGCCAGGGCCGCAACCGCCAGGGTTTGGGCAGCCCTGCCGGGAGGCGAGCGCGCGCCCAGTCTGAGCCGGGGCTGCCCAGGGTCGAAGAGGGACCCGGACGGGCCCAACATAGCTGCCCTACGCCACAGAGTCGCCGGGACAGGATCCAGGCTCCGCGTTCTGACCGCGCTGCCAGACACAAGGCCAGTTCCCTGCGCTCAGCTCGGGCCAGATTTCTGCACCCGCAAGGTGGAGGCTGCAGCTTTCAAGCCACTCCGGCTTGTCTAGGACCGTGGAGGGCTCCGCGTCTCTGTGGTTCTTCATTCGCGCTCCGCAAAATGGGCGGACAAAGGAGTCCAGGTCCCCTCATTGCCGCCTGCCCCGGCTGCCGCTGCCCAGGTGGGGAGTGCCAGCTCTCTAGGTCCTCGGTTCACACAGCAGAAACAATGACAAGAGAACTTGTCAAGAACTTGTCAATGTTCAAGAAAACTTGAGTTGTGAGACACCCTTTACAGAGGAACCAACTTTATATTGCAGTTGGGTAATGACATAGCCCACAGGAATATCCTGAAGACATGTGGCAGAAATTCTTCATCAGAATCTGGGAGGCAATGAGAAACTGTCCCATGACAAGCTCGTACAGGAGCTGGGGAAAGGAGTAGGAGATGGCTTCATAACATCTGTACAGCAGAAAACATTACTCGTGTCTTGGGGATCAGAAGGTGAACAGCCAAGCCTCAAATTAACTGTAGTGCAAACCGTTGCCTATACAGGACATATGTAAATATGAACAGGGCACCACAATGGAGCAGTTAACCACAATGGAGCTATTCTACAATTCCACTTCCATATTCACATATAAAGAGTTCTCAGAGCATAAGCCACTACATAGGTCATCAGATACTCTAACTGTATGGGTAGAGGTTCAACTCAGATGCATTCCATTTGTCTTACTTCGTCAACACTGGATAAGAGTAAACATAATTATGACTCCCAGTAGTATAACCAGGACTGTAGAATAAACCATGGGCAGGCTTCCCATGCAGAAACAAGTCAGCTAAGTATGTCATTAGTTCAGGTGAGGCAAGAGGTATATAGCAATGGCACATACCCTACCTAATTGCACCAGCAAAAAATCTAGTGCAATATGATAGTCCATTATTGCTCATGCTAGAGAATTTAGGACAATCAGAGGTCAGTGAAAATACATAAAGGAGTCCAACAATAACAGAATGGAGCTATAGGGAATCACATCAGTGTTTAGTAAGCTTATCTTGTTTTGTTATTTCTTGCTGAAACTAGAACTTTGTAGAGTCAGTGGCTGCTGGGAAGATTCTGAGAGTTTTAGATTAAGATCACTCTTTAGAGAGTGTTCAAATTGAGGGTGGTAGCCTGCTCTAAGTTTGCTAGACATCCCACAGACAAATGCTAAGAAAGATTAATGGTCTCCCCTCTGCCCTGATTTCCCAATGTCTAGGGTATTCTTTTTGCCAACTGGGGTTGTTTTTCACTTTCAACAACCATATGACCCTTATGACCAGTCTTTGCAATAGTCATTCAATTTTTCCCCAGTCCTCCCCAATGTCTTATCCACACCATGTAATTAAACTCATCCCTAGTTATCTCACAAGTTCTTTTCTAATCTGTAACCTCCTAACATCTGCCACCCTCTGATCTGTGGGCCATGCCAAGACCATGTTAGGACTTGCTATCCCGTAGCTCATGAACTTTATAATCATTTCCAACAATTGTTTGTATTTCTCTGTGAGCCAATACCCCAAACATGTTCCTAGCTGTTTATTTTGCTGTTTGCTCAAAATGAGCCTGGATAGAAAGGATGGAAAAGTGCCAACATAAATTAGTCAACTATGGTAAGGCCAGGGATATGTCTGAACTAAAGGATGAAAATCCTGCCATGTTTCTTAGAAAAGACTAAGACTTTCTGGGAATTTACTGACAGAGATCAGGACTTTACGGAAGGGCAAACCTTGTTAGCAATTATATTACTCAGGAAGATCCAGACACACATGTTCAAATACAGAAACTAGAGGCACATCTCCAGACTCTGCCTTTAGTCTTGGTCAGTGAGGTTTGACCAGGTATTGCACAAAGTTGAGCTAAATGTGTGACTTAGCCTAGTTGAATCTGAAAAGGAAATTAGCAAAAGAAAAGATCCCTCTGATTGCTGTAGAGATAACAATTTCTGACCAAGGTTGGAAATGTGTGTGGGTTTGAAATTGGGTTCAAAATGGGCAGAAGCCATCAAACAACAAGCCACTGGTCCACATCACCCATGTGTAGCAGCTGCCAGACAAAAACAGCTTAAACAACAAGGTTTATTTTCAAGGAAATATTAAAAGAAAACAAAAAGTTCTCAAACCCAAAAGTAGCCAGTTATTTTACCCCGGTCACCATTTTCAGTCCCAAAGGTACCAAAGACACATGTCCATGATGGTGCCCTTTTGGCCTTCCAAAACTGAGGCAGGCACTTTGCAAAGTTCAGTCTTTCTCCCGCGCCTTTGCTTCACTTCTTCTCCAGTGTTCCACACTGCTCCGCTTCTCCAAAGCTCTTCAAACTTTTTCCACAATTGCTGATGCACAAATCAGCTTTCCAAATCCCTGGCCATCTCCAGGTACCGGCTTACTATGCTGCCTTGCTGTGGTGCCACATTCTCCATACCTGCCACTCTTCCACCCATCACCATGGCTCCTCGCCACCTCCAGCTCACTCTTCAAGGGGTTTCCCTTGGCCAGGCCACGTGGGCCTCTTCTCTTTGCCTGCCATTCTCATCTACTCCTTTTTTATTTTTCCCACTCCTTCCTTTCATACACACCCCATCTCTTCCCGCTTCTCATTTTCTCTCACACAGCAGTCTTTCTCTCAGACTCTGCCCAGTAGGTATTTTGGTGCCAATACAATTTTTAACTGCGTCACTGCCCCGTATCATTTGCATCGCTGACCTGTATCAGGTTTACTAGTGCTTCTAGTGCTTACTAGAAGGAGGAGCATTGGAAAGAATAATGTCCTGCCCAGGCCTGAAGGGAAATGGGAGGAGCAAAACCCCAGTTGCACCACTTTGGTGCACTAGTGAGGATTCCGGAGGCTGAGGATTGTGACAGCCCTGACTCCTAGAACCATCACCTTCGTTACTACAGCTGAACTTTGGCACTTTTTGCGGTGGCAGGTACATTTACTTTCTTTTAAATAGAGGAGTCACTTATTTGGTTTCCGTTTGGTTTTTTTTTTTTTGGCCCTCTGACTTGTACAAAGTGCACTATAATGGGGGTAGATTAAAAAACCTGTTATAAGAAAATTCACTGAGCTCTTGCTTTTAGAATTGGATGATACATTTTATCCCACTCCTTTTTATGTGTCCCTGCATGTCCCATTCCTTTGTTATAGTTTCTAGGTTTGGGGTGTGTGTCACTTGGTGGCCCAGATTTTAACTTATTGGGTCACCTGTTAACAGTAATGACTTCCTTAATCACATTGGGGAGAGTGGTAACAGGAGCAAATAAGCCCGAGGATTACAGAACGGCAGAGGCAGAGACAAGGGCAATATAGGAACCACAGCAGATACACGGATCCTCCAGTCAGTGCCTGGTTGCTCAGATTCTAACATATGGTATTAGAAATGAGATCGGAAGGGATTTTCCTGCTTGAGTCCTGTATAGAGAAACCACCCTCGCCCTGTGTTCCGCACCTTGGAAGGGGCAAGTGAGGCAATGAGGAGGACGAATGAAAGGAAAGGAAGCCCCTGCCAAGCTTGTGCGATGAGAACTCCCAGGAGTTGACAGTCCACTGCAAGGCCTCCCTTGGCCCCAGATCCATTTCCTTTCTGACTGCTCCACCGAGGAACTGACAGGCAAATAACCTCCACGCGAAATCCCAAGGAAAGGACAGAGAACAGTTGGCCTCCCCCAAGACCGCCGGTACCATCACCTTAAACACACCGGCGCAGAAAGTGCGGGTCGGAAGTGTGTAATCGTATTTCCATCCCTCGGTCCCACTTCCTCTCTTGCACGCCCGAAGGCCGCCTCTTCGTGTCGTTGGTCGTTCCAGCCCTCGCAGCCCACACCGTCACCCACCAGGGGTGCAGTGCTCATAAAGCGTGGTCCTCGGCGGGCCTCTGCCTGGAGGCGGGCTCTTTGAATCGTGCACATGCATATCTGGAGACCTACGAGGGCAGCCGCCTGAACCGTCTTTCTTGGGGCAAGCGGGAGACTTGTCGTCTGTATAGCCCCAGCCCATCTATCAGCTCACTCCTTAGCGCCCCGGTGGGCTGTACTGGCGCGCGTTAGAGGGTCTCAGTGCAGCTGGATCCGTCAAGGCCAGTTCCTACTGAATCGCTCCAAGCCTGCACCCTGCAGGACACTCTCCGCACTTCTGAGTCCTCTAGCCAGAGGACATTTCCAGTTCCCAGCTGAGGGAGGCGCGCCAGGCCAAGGAAATTCACTCAGTAGGCTACTGTGAGTGAGAAATGAACAGCTGGTGAAGGACACCAGGGCCTAGGGGATGAACGCATTCACCGGAGACAGAATGGAATATAAAAAAGGCAAATGTATTGATTATCCTGATGGAGAAAGGGAATGAGAGGAAAGTGTGTGGCAGGAAAGTTTGAAACACATTTTGTATCTAACCTTGTGGGCTTCTTAAGATTTAGAACAAAGGTCTCTGCTGGCTGCTACTAAAGTGCCAGACCAATGGCCACAGGTAGGTTTTGTGGCCCTGCTTCAGTAGCAGTCATTTGGTTCCCCTACCTACTCAAGGTCTCAGGGCCCTTCTCCTATGGTAACTCTTCAGTCCCCCTTACCTGTTTAACACTTCCCATCCAAGTCTGCTGGGCAAAGGAGAAACTGAGCTTTTAACTCTAAACCCCAACGGAGGGCATGGGGAAACTCCCAGGAGGAGACAAAGTCCTGTTTGCAGGTTGACTAAGAAATAAAAGAGTAACTGGGATTTTTAGAACTGTTTAGATAGAACTGTTTAGATAAGTTTGAACATCACTTTTCAACAAGGGCTAGATGACTGACAACTGTTGCCTTGGGCCTTCTGGCAAGGATCTGGTCTGACACCTCATAGAAGATCCACAATCAATAGTCAGCTCACCTCAGTGCCCCAAGCCAGAACAACCACTTTCTGAGCCTCTATCTTGATTGTGATATAGTGATTGGTTTGAGGTCTCTGTCATCGCCAACTTTTCATCCAAAACTCAGCCTCAATCTGCTCTTCTTCTGGAGAAGTATACAGATGAGGAAACTGCACCAGTGGCAGGACCCCAGCAAAAGATTCAGAGACTGAGGTCTGAGCCTTTGCTTGAAGAGTCCTCAGTCTGTGAGGCTGAGGACCTCCTCAGCTGGGTTCATTCAGTCTATGCCCACAGCTGGAGTCAGCAATCCTCTACCAGCTCTGCCTCCCAGGCTTAAATTCCCAGCTTTAATGTCTCTTTCCTTTCGACTACGACATCAAAATCCCTTGTGGGAGGACTTACATTTATTCTTCACTTGCCATTTTCTGCATATGCTCTGTGCATACATCACTAGGAGCTGACCTGATTCTGGCAAGGCCCTATCCTCTCAACAAACAACTTGAAGACCAGAGAGGAAGACAGACTTGGGAAAGGAAAAAAAGGCAGGGGAGCATTCTGAGGCCTAGAGAAAATGGCAGTATGAGGAAAGGGTTTAGGATATGGGCAGATGTAGATCAAGCACTAACCCAGGCACCTGTCTGTGCTTTGCATGCACTATCTCTTTTCACCTCACAGCAACATCTATGAGGCAGTGTTTTCATTCTCATGTCATAGGTGAGAGAAAAAGGCACAGTGAACTGTAATAACTAGCAGAGAACTAGGGTGGGGTGAGAAAGGTAAAGGGCCTTGGGGTGGATGTGAAATGTAGTGAGTCCCAGGTGCAATTCTGCTGTATGGGCTTGCAAATTAATGAGTAAATGAATGCATCAGCAAATTAAGGTGTGAAGTTAGGCAGTAGTTGTGGCAAGGAGTGGGGGGGGGTTAATAAAGTCTGTAGAAAAATTACTAGAGCTGAGTCTGACAAGATCAGAGCCCAAAGCTGGCGAGAGAACTGTGACCATAGCTGGAAGCTTCTCTCTGGATTTCTTCCTGGTCCCACCTCCTCCTCCCACATGACCAGCCAGTACTAAACCCATGGAACAGTTTGCTCCTACTCTTATCTCTCCGTAGCTATTTACTATAATTGTCACCTACAGAGCAAGGTCCAGGTGGACAGACCTTCCCAGCCCCAACTTGTGGAGACCTCCCGGTAGCTCTGCCACCCAAGAACAGAGCTCAACCTGGAAGAACGCAGTCATGATCCTCTGGAGTCCAGTGCTGGCAGCTCTGCTGCTGGCCATTGTGGGGTACGTATGCCTGATGGGGCTGCTCCGGCAACGCAGACCCCAGGAACCCCCTCTGGACAAAGGGCCCATACCCTGGCTGGGCCATGCTGTGGCTTTCCGGAAGAACATGTTTGAATTCCTGAAGCACATGCAGGCCAAGCATGGAGACATATTCACAGTGCAGCTAGGGGGTCAGTACTTCACCTTTGTCATGGACCCCCTCTCCTTTGGCCCCATTCTCAAGGATGCGCAGAGGAAACTAGACTTTACTGAGTATGCCAAAAAACTGGTGCTGAAAGTATTTGGATACCAATCAGTGGAAGGAGACCACCAGATGCTACACTCATCCAGCACCAAGTACCTCATGGGAAACGGCTTGGAGGAGCTCAACCAAGTCATGCTGGACAGCCTGTCCTTGGTTATAATGGGGCCCCCAGGCCAGAGGCTGGATGCTGGTTGCTGGCATGAGGACGGCCTTTTCCACTTCTGCTACAAGATCTTGTTCAAGGCTGGCTACCTGAGCCTGTTTGGCTACACAAAGGACAAGGAGCGAGACCTACTACACGCGGACGATTTATTTAAACAGTTCCGAAAGTTCGACCTCCTGTTCCCCAGGTTTGTCTACTCTCTGCTGGGGCCCCGTGAGTGGCTAGAGATAGGCCGGCTCCAGCATTTCTTCCACAAGATGCTCTCCGTGCAAGAAGGCTTGGAGAAGGATAGCATAAGCAACTGGATCGCCCACATGCTTCAGTATCTGAAGGAGCAGGGAGTCACCACGGCCATGCAGGACAAGTTCAACTTTATGATGCTCTGGGCCTCCCAAGGAAACACGGGACCTGCTTCATTCTGGGCCCTCATATTCCTCCTGAAACACCCTGAAGCTTTGCGGGCTGTGAGGGAAGAGGCCGCCCAGGCCCTGGGGGAGCGCAGGAAGTCCTTCAACTTTGATACCAGTGTCCTGCGCCACCTTCCAGTGCTGGACAGTGTGATGGAGGAGACGCTGCGGCTGGGAGCTGCACCTACCCTCCTCCGGGTGGTGCACGGGGACCAAATGCTGAAGATGGCCAGCGGAAAGGAGTATCTGCTCCGCAGCGGAGACACGGTGGCCCTGTTCCCTTACCTGTCGGTGCACATGGACCCTGACATCCACCCTGAGCCCACCACCTTTAAGTATGACCGCTTCCTCAACCCCAATGGCACCCGGAAAGTGGATTTCTACAAGGCGGGCAAGAAGATCCACCACTATACCATGCCTTGGGGCTCCGGTGTGTCCATCTGCCCTGGGCGGTTCTTGGCACTCAGTGAGATGAAGCTCTTTGTCCTGCTCATGGTCACCTACTTTGACTTAGAGTTGGTGGACCCTGACACACCCGTGCCACCTGTGGACCCCTACCGCTGGGGCTTTGGCACCGCACAGCCCAGCCACGAAGTGCGCTTCCGCTACCGCCTGCGGCTCAATGAGTGAGCTCTCCCCAGCTAGTCTCAGGGGCACCCTGGGGTCCCTGGCTCCTCTCCCTCTTCTGAAGCTTCAGCCCTCCCCACAGCTCCCCCACCCAGCAGCGGGGCTCTGTGGCACTCCCTGCTCCCTACCTCTCTCTGGGTTCCCCTCCTCACTCGCTGTCTCTTTCTAGTCACTTCACAGGTTTATCTGTCTCTCTGTAAGGCACGACCTTTCACGAGTGTTCACATGTGTTCTGCAGCATCCTCTGCTCACACCAAGGCCAGTGCAAGGGGAAGATGTCATGGACAGCTCAGTTTGGGACATAACGCCTGCCTTGACAAGCCCTGTTTACGATGAGTAACACGTTTGCATCTCGCACGTTAGCCTTCACTTGTTAGGCTCCACCCTCCCACGCACTTGATTAGCATCAGTGGTGTTGAGCAACCCCAGTACGGGTCAAGCTGCACGTGTGATTTTAATTTCCTAGTTGATGTGTTTTTTAAAAAAAAATAAAAGCAGATGAAATCTATTTTTAGCATGTATTTTGCTTAACCCATTCGATCCAAAATAATAATATTTCAAAATGTTATTAAAAATGTGAGAAGTTGACATCTGTGAAGGAATTTTAATATGGAGACAGGGAGCCATAGTGGAGACGCGGAATTGCCTGACTTCTCTGAATTGGAATGAAGACTTTGAAATAAGCCAAAAGCAATTGTCTTGAGAAACCATGAGGCAAATAATTGCTTGAAAGCTGATGATTATGAACTTTTAGTTGGAGGTTCTATCCTGCCCGCTCCCTTCTCTTACTTTCTAGAGAATCAGTAACCAATTGTGTCTAGCCAAAAATGTTTTAAATATATTAAATTAGTTAATGTGAATCCATGCTTTTTTTTAACCACTTGCCTCATCGTCCTCTTTTCCTCCCATAAAACCCCCAACCTCTTTCCTCCTCGGGGCACAAGCTAGATTTTCTACCTGAATTACAATTCTTTGATCCCAAATTAATGCACTTAGCCTTTTCAACTGCCTCCTGAATTTTCAGGTTGGCAAAACAAGTAATTGATTAAAAGAATATTAATGATTTTCTTTTTTCATATTGTTTTCTTTTTTCACATTGTTTTCAATATCTGGCCTATAACTCTTACCTGGCACCACATCTCAGTGCAGACAAGTCACACGTACTTGGTCCCTGCTATTGTGGATAGAGTGGGTCAAGAGAAATGTTACCTTTCACATAGCAGTTACCCCAGAGTGCTCCTGGGTGTCCTGCCTGTCCCCACCCTTGGGGTGATAACAACCCCTCACTTGATTTCCACCACTGTCCCTGGGCTCAGAGCTCTTTCGTACCCTCAGACCTCCATCTTAACATGGGGGAATCTCAGAGAAAATCTGACTCAGTTTGACACACATGGGACTCAGCGTATTCCCTCATCTCTTCCCTCAGTTCAGTAGTGACTGAATTTCCTGCCTCTCTCTGCTCAAAACACTACCAGCCACCCCACCCTCCAAAGCAGATATGGAGGAGACACCCTGTACCTCCTTTTCCTCTCGCTCACTCACATATAGCAAGATCCTCCTATGGTGCCTCTTATAAAAAACCATGTCTTCTCTCCCACCTGCTACCATTCTCACAGCTTAGATGTCAGCATTTCTCTCCAGCCCAGCCGGAAAGGTCCCCTATTCACCATGGTGCCAGAGAGTTTTTCTAAAGTACTTCTGATTGTCACATTTTCACTTTCTGGCTCCTCACAGCCACACACGTGATATTTAAGTTTTGCTGCTACTGGTCTCCAAATTTTCATTTGGAATGCAATTTGATTTTGCCAGTTTTCTTCAATGAACCTATCCAAAAAGTAGTTGCTGCTTTCACTGCCAACCCAGGACGCTACTCCTGGAAGTCCACCCCTCCCATCCTCTGACCAGAAATGGCCTTCACCCATCAGGGCTCTCCTAGCTCCATCAGTAAAATGGCACATCTGTCCTGTGTTGTTGTTTTCTTTGTTCTGGTTTCCTAGGGCTTCCTATCATATTCCTTCAGTCCTCTAAATGTCAATTAAATTATAGAACCCTGACTTCCAGTCTCAGCTAATTTACTCCATGACTTCTCATCATTTCCTTCCCCTCCTTGGCCTCACTCAGCTTTCTACCACATGAAAGGAAGTTAGTGTGTACTTTTACGGCCGGCGTCCAGCAGTAGGGAGCCCCAGGACTGGAGTATGCTCACAGGGGTGATCCCCACTTCCCCCCAGAAGCTCTGTGCCCTCTTCATGAAGATTCCTGGGAATATCGTCTGCCAGGACCAACCTTCCTTCCCTGGCAGTAGGAAGACTGCGACTCCCAAGATGCATCTAGACACTAGACCCCTGACCCAGCAAGTCCACCTTCACCACATTTTCTTTCCTTCAAACCCTTTCCTCATCAAGATCTCAGTGAAAATCTCAGTCTGTAAGTCTGGAGGGGAGCTGATGACTGCGGAGCTCAGGAGTGGCACACCAGTGGTGGACTCCAAGTCTCCTAGGAAAGAAGTGCTTTTCCACCTCCAGGTAGTAACAGCTGGGAATTCTCACACTATACTTCACAGATGGAGGAAGCACAGAATCTTGGTGGCCTCCCCTCCCTGCACCCACCCCCCCATAGTGCAGGAAGCTGTCCCTCTTGCCTCAGAACCTGAGAGCCAAGAGAATTCTAGGGACTTTTCTGAGACCCTGGGAAGATTTGGACGGTGCAGACAGAAAGGCTTCCAGGCAAATAGCAACAGGGACAGGGTCCAAGCTAGGAAGCAAGGTCAGGGTGGAAAGGATTTTGTCCCTATCCCAGCCGTGAGGGTCAGGACAAGCTCACTCACTAACTAACCAGTGCCACAGTGCCAGGAAGCCTTCTGGTAAACAATGCTGTGCTCCAATCCCTCTGTGTCACCTGCAGCCCACCCCTCCCATCCTGGATGGGCACAAGCTTCTAGGTACTGTGGTTACAGCTGTTGGTTTTTCGGTTTGATTTTTTTTTTTATAAAGAAGCTACTTACAAAGCTTGAAAAATATATGCAAACACATAGCAGGTCCATGGGCAGATACCAGACCCAGATGGACACAGTGACATATCCAAGTCAGACCCGCACACACAGCATTACCTGCTGTGCACAGTCCACTCGGACGTCACACAAATACGCAAATGTGCCGGTGCTGGTGACCAGCCCTGCCGCATGGCCCTTGCCTGGTACACTTTGCCCCATCCCATCTGTGCGTCATAGGCATAAAGTCAGTGACTCCGAGTACCTTGTCCCTGTTGGTTCAGGCTGTATCTCACGTGGCTGGGACCGGGTCCCTTGTGGAGTAAGAACCAGGATCTTTACAATAGAACCTCCCAGCCTCAAACAAATCACCACCTTCGTATTCAGAGCTTCCTTCTCCCAGGGAACAAGGGAGCTCCTGCCTGACAGTGGGAAGTCTGGGGTCTTGTGGGGGAGAGGAGTGGTGGTGGGGAAGGCAGAGTGAAAACACTCCAAGCGCAACTCTGACAACATCAGGGGCAGCCTGCTCACCATGTGTGACTAGACCCTCTGAAGCTCAGAGGGAGAGAAGGAAGAGTGGGCAGGATGCAGTCACCTGCTCAGTCCTCTGTCATCCAGTCACTCACCCCAAAACAGAAGACACTTAGTGAGCACCTGCGACATACAGTGCACTGGTTTAAGCATGAGGTGCAGATTTTACAGCAAAGTTTCACACTCTTAGAGCTTACATTCCCCCAAGCCTGTCCTTCCAGCCACCTGAACACTGCTGTCTGCCAGCTTCCATGCCAGGTTTGCAGGAAAGATGTTGGCAAGATGAGGACAGCTTGTGCCAGGTGGTTCTGTGAGGTGGGGAAAGCAGTGAGCACTTCTGGAGCTCAGGAAGGAGAGATGTCTTTGCGGGCAAAAGTTCCATGGAAGAGTTTTCAGTGGGTGTGCCAGCAGGCTGGGAGATGCCAGTCACTGTAGTCATGAAGAGGAAAGCACCCAGCAGGGCATATTGGTCCGGACTCCATAGTTGCAAGTAATAAAACAGCGCACCCCAAACTAGATAGGGGGTTATAGGTTATATAAGTTATGTAGGTTATACAACTGTCAGGTTCAGATGAGCTCCAGCCTGCCTTGATTCTGGGCTTAACATTTATCCCCTGGGCCCATCCCTCACTGGGCTGCTATCTGCTGAAGTTCAAGTTGATAGTCTTGGCTGCAGTTTCATTCCTCTGTTGGAGCATGTTCTAGTTGTACTGCATTCACAAGCTCAGGCTGTGTCACATGCCAAGCACTAAATGCAGCATTGTTCCAGGACAACATGGCTGAAGCCCTGTGCTCCATCCAAAGCATGGGCCAAGGGTCCAGGAAGTATTTTCTCAGAACCAGTGGGATTCAATTACAAGATAAGGGTGAAGGCATGCCTGGCTGCAAGGCAATACCTGCTTCGGAGGTGACCAACTGGCACAAGCATAAAGGTGGGAGGTGGGACTCTACAGAAGGGGGTAGGCTGGCCATGGCAGCCAGGGAATGAAAAGGTGAGTGCAGCAGAGGAGTGTGTCAGGGCAGAATGGGACTCTGGGAAACCCACCACTGAAGTTAAAGATTTTGGACTTGAGGGTTGAAGTCCCAGGGATCCTTGAAGGCTCCCAAGTGGTAGCCTGGTAGGCAGAGGGGGGAATAGCCTCCAGAACCTCCTAGTGTATGTACTATCTGTCTCCACCTGCAGATTCAAACATTGCTGGGCAGAGAACATCCAGGGCCTCCTGAAGACCAGACCCTGGAACCATGTCGAGGCTGCAAAGGTGGTCACTAAGCAGTATTTCCCTGCTCAGCTGCAGGGGAGAGGAGCAGCTCAGGCTGCGATGAGGACCATGGGAATGATGGCTGGGAGTGTCTGGCTGCTGGGTGCAGACCAGATGAAAGGAAGCATGGCTATCACCTGGGCTGACCATGAGTAATCTCCAGATCTTGTCCAGGCTCATGCAGCCCAATGAAGAAGATGCCACTGCAGAAGTTAGTGGTGTAGAGGGTGCTCACCATCTTGCATAAGAAATTGCCAAAGACCCAATGCCAGGCTACCGAGATGCCCCAGAAAGGCAGCAATTCAGGCAAGAGAGCATGGTTACTGGAAAGCAATGACAAAGGTGAGGGGGAAAGGCGGGCACACACTACTGCTGCTGATAGTTGAGAATAGAGAACAGACCTGTGGGCTTAGCACTGTGCTTGCTGAGGTCCTTGGAGAGGGGATTTCAGGTGTTTACCCAGAAAGCCCTGGAGGTTAGCTTTATCCCACCTCCCCCTTGTTGGAGGAGTCCTCGGCCTGCCTCTCCCCAAGGTCATGTATGCTAGTCATTTCTTCTTGGCCAGTGAGCCTACTGCTCTCAGAAGAGATGGGTGGCATGGGCTGGGCAGGACCAGGTGTCTGCTGCCGCCTGAGCACGGTGGCCAGAAGAGCCTTCAGGTACTGGCGGAAGCGGCGGCTGGTAAAGGCGTAGAGAACAGGAGTGAAGCAGCAGTGAAGGAAGGCAAAGCTCTCGGTCACCTGCATCGCGTAGTCCAGGTGCTTGCTGACGTTGCAGTCCCCAAAGACTTCCAGGTCCAGCAGCGAGTGTAGAAACAAGACGAGGTTGTACGGGAACCAGAGCACGAAGAAGGCCACCACGAGGGCCACCGCTATCCTCAGAGCCCGGCCCTGGCCCGGGGGCTTCAGCCTGATCAGGACGCAGGCAATTCTGGAGTAGAAGAAGATCATGGCAAGAAGTGGCAGGAGGAACCCCAGGAGGCTCTGCTGACAGCGGAGGAAGAGCTTCCAGGTAGTTGCATGCCCTCCGAAATCCGCATGGCAGCTCCATACACCTGGGGGGTACTCATGTGTCCGCACAAAGACCATGTCAGGGATGGAGACAGCCAGGGCCACAGTCCACACCACGGCTGCGAGGAGTAGACTCTTGGCCCGTGTCCTCAGCCGGTGGTAGGGCTGAGCGTGAACAATCTCTAGGTACTTGTCCAGGCTCATGCAGCCAATGAAGAAGATGCCACTGTAGAAGTTAATGGTGTACAGGGTGCTCACCATCTTGCACAAGAAATTGCCAAAAGCCCAATGCCACGCTACGGAGATGCCCCAGAAGGGCAGCGTCACCACAAACAGGAGGTTGGAGATGGCCAGGTTCAGCAGATAGACTTCAGTCATGCGCCTGCGCGGCACGTAGCGGAGCAGGACGACCAAGAGAAGGAGGTTCCCTGACAGGCCCAGCACAAAGATCAGGCTGTAGAAGACTGGCAGGAAGACTTTGCTGAAGGACAGCACCTCATCCTTCCTGCAGAGCATGAAGGCCACCCCGTCCAGGTAGTCCTCATAGTCATAGTAGGAGCTGCTGTTCTCAGAACTGGTGATCTCGGTGGTGACTGGCTGAGGAGAGGTGATGGCAGCCATGGCCAAGCACTGCGGACCAGAGAGCAACACGTGAGAGAAATGAGACGAAAGCAGACAATTCCTGCCTCTCTCCAAACTCACTTTTGCCACTTTCTAGGGAGTCCAATAGACTCTGTAGTCTGGCAAGTCTAGCCCAAGCATGGGGACCCCAATTCTATCACGTCATAGTCTTGTCACCTTAGGTAGGTGTCTTAGCCTCAGGGGTTCCCTGGTATTCACCTCTTTCATTAAGGTTTCTCCTCTATTTTCCCCCTCATCACTCAAAAAGACCAATAACATCTTTTAAATGCAAATTTGCTCATTTAAGAAAGCCATTTCACCTATTTTTTTGTCTCTATATGCTTGCCTCAAGTGTGGCTTATAGTTACTCTTCTTTGGGTGGTTTATGATGATTTTTTAAGTGATATCTTCAGTGAGGTTTATCCAAGATACCCAGTGTGCCCAGGCTGGCTTGGCATTTTCAAGTTTGATTTTGACAGTTGTAAAATATTTTATTTATCTTGATCACATGTCAATGTTTTCATTTCTAAGTATTTAATGTTTCTTAAATATTTTATCCAGTATTTCTAGGAGGTGGCAGAAAAGTGATCTATTATGTCGAAGGATTCGACACTACTAAGCTTTCCCATCCCTCTGTTTCCCCATATTTAAGATGACAGTAATAATAGGGGGCTTCTTATGAGACTTCAGAATGATTGCTTATGTAGACACCACAAAGGGTTCCCAGAACAAAGCAGGCATTCAATGAGTCCATCATCTGCCCACCAGCCCCTTCTTTTCTATGTCCATTTAAATGGGTACCACCAACTCCAGGGTCACCTGAGACTAAAATATGAGCACATTCCAGAGTCCTTCTTTGCTCTCCTCATTATTACCCCTGAGTCTCTATCACCTTGATACCTCTTGAACATGCCCACTTATCTCCAAGGCCCTAAAAATTTTTATATGATAGTCTTCTAATAAAATTAAGCCAAATGAACTCAAACAGCTATACCTTGAAGGAGTAGATGAAAAGGAACGAGAAAATAAGGGGAAGACAAGCACAGGATTCAAGATGGAAGTTACCTGGACTGGAGAAGCCAGAGGCAATGGGTGGGGGGGGGGCAGGTCACCATCCGTAGTCAAGTTCCTTCTGGGGCAGTGACCTCCCAGGTTTTAATTGAACTATTAAGAATAATTTTTAAGACAGCCTTCTGTGCACTGGTGATGTCTGTGATGAACTAAGGATCATGCTTAATCCTAAACTGTGTTCTAGAAGGAAAGAGGCTTTATATTCAGCATATTAAATTGTTCACCAATGGGGAAGAGGATGTAGGGAGGAGAGAGGAAGGGGAGAGGAAAGGATGCATGACCCAAGCAGTCAGTCATGCACAGCTGCGTGAGAGGGTCCTGCAGTTTGCTGATGATAACAGCCATGAACTGAGACACAGAATCAGTTCCCTCCACCCTGTGCCTCTGCATTTAATTTTATTCTTTGATTCAAGTGAGGTACTTTTTAATTCATTCAACTCCAGTTTGTACTTCTTCTGTGAGTTAGTTATTATTTTAATGTTCTAATTCTTGTTCCAGAAGATGTTTTATATAGTAAGATTTTTAACATTTTACAGATATTGCAAACATTTGCCCTAGCTCTTCCTCGTGGAAATTTTATCTCTTTTGTCTAATTCTGAAAGTTGTCCACCCAGGCCCTCAGCTGACCAATCTGACAGTCATGGCACTGTGAGCTCACAACTGATAGAAATAGTCAATGCTGCTGAGGCAGAACTTCTCACAGAGGAGCCGGCAGTCCTCCATTCCATGAGCCTCTACCCTGCCCTTTGGCTTCTGTCAGAAGCTTCCAGACCAGATGTTGAGGAAAACCACACATCCCCTGTCTCTATCCCAGGGGCCCAGCCTGAGTGATTTTCTCTAGGACTGGGCTCTGCTCCTCACTAGTTCCAGGAGCTAGACCCTGGGTCTTTCTTCCCTAGCTGCCCACTCCCTTCCTGTGCATCTGGGACTTCCTCGAGCCCCTCCCTGTCCTGGACATCAGCAGAACACTCCCAGCAATTGGTGGTCCTTGGGGTTCTGTGAACTGGAGCTGGGGCAGGAACGTGCTTTTGCACTTGGTCCTTAGAAGTTTCCAGTAACTAAATGCCCAGTTCTTCTGGTGTCCACACTAACATTGATCCTGGCCTGGTTTCTCAAAGTCCTTGGTTTTTGTTCTTACAAACACGAGTCTGACAAAATTGTTTTGACCAAAGTCCAAGATCAGGATCAGCAGGCCCCAGGTTGGACCAGGCCATCTTTAGAGGCTCTCTCCCTCAAGGATCTTATTTCCTCCTCTGTTGGGGTCTCTGACCTCCTGGTCTTTCACCAGCAGAATCTTTCCAGGTCCTCTCCACCACTAAACCAACCAGCTCTTCCCAATGCTTTCACTAGTGACACTGACAACAGCAGCAGAAACCGGTACCACCATGTGCACCCAACAACTGTCCAGGACTGCATCTTCATGTTGATGATGGTGGTCTGACCACCATATAAGGCTAACCAGAAAGGAACCGTTGCCTCCACTGAACCCAAGAGCAGAGTCAGTTTTCCATAATCACATAAGAAGTCACTGGTTGAGCTGCATCTGAATCCAGATCTACCGGTTCCAGGAACCATGCCTGGGTCTTCTTTTACCCTTGGCGTCTGTTTGGCTCCACCCAGCAGTTACCGAAAGGGGATATCTGGAGAAAACTGTGATTTGGTTTCAGGTCTTAGTTGCCCAGGATGTTGCCCTCATCTGGCTGGTCTGGCCTCAGCAGATTCTACCATGAAAGCCTGCAACTCTCCTCTAGAAACACAGCCTCCCTGATATAAGAAGAATAATGGCCTCCCAAAGATACCTGTGACTTGCTCCCTGAAACCCATGAATATGTCATCTTAAATATCAATGTAATTAAATGAGAATCTTAAGAAGGGGGAAAATATCCAGAATTATCAGGTGGACCCAATCCAGGTAATCACAATGGCCCTTATAAGTGGGAGGCAGGAGTGTCCAAATTAGAGATGTGAAGTTGGAAAGGGGGCCAGTGATGCTGCCATAAGACAGTGGATGCAGGCAGCCCCTAGGAGCTAGAAGAGGCCAGGAGCCCTGAGCCTCCAGAAGGAACACAACCCTGTTCACCCATGTTTAGCTTCTGATGCCTAGAGTTCTAAGATAATGCATTTGTGTTGTGTTCCAGCTGCTGACTTTGCGATCATCTCTTATGGTGACAATAGGTAATGTACTTCCTGAGACCCTTTACCTCAGACTCACACAGAAGGAGTGAGAGTGCAGTGCCTCCACCTCCTCAGACTTAGAGGTGAGGAAACTGAAACTCAAAGAAGGGGAAGAATTTGTGCCAAGCACGCAGAATCGGCAGCTGCTCTGAGCCACGATGCCCCTGTTCCTGACTGCCCTTCAGATCCCTGTCCTGAATGCCCTGTCGCCCCTTTTCTGTATTGCTTTTCTGTATTGCCTGAATTCATTCGATTTATCCAGCAAAACTTCAAGGAGAATGAATGGGAGTGTCATTGCCTAGTAGGAATGAACAGGTAATAAACCCATCCTGAGTGAAGCTCAGCAGTAGAAACTTTGGGGAATCAGGTAACTCTAAGGAGGCTGAACTGGGAGACTTTAAGGAGGAGGGAAAACGGGACAAGGTCAGCTCAGCTGGCCCTGCAGTGATCCAGGGCACACAGGAACACCGCTGCTTATCTCTAGGCAGCAACATTGTCCTCTTGGCGACTTCCTGAGGCTGCCGACCTGGACTGCCTCCAGTTTTGATCTAGCGAGGAACTCTCATGAAGAGTACTGTTTCTTCCTGAGCAGAGAGGGATCACCCCCTAAGACTACTCAGGGACGTGACAGTGGAGGCAGCAAGAAAGAGGATACTGACTCCTCTGTGTAGACAGGAAGGCAGCCACAGTGGCTGCTGCTTCCGCCAGCTGGAGATTCGCATGTCATTTTCCCATTTAATCCTCACCATAGTCCTGGGAAGCAGAAATGTGGTGACCTCCATTTTCCAGGTAAGAAAACAGGTTGAACAGGTAAAGCCCACTGTCCATGGCTCCAGGACAGAAAACGATGGGCCCTGGACTAGATGGCCCTAACGGTACAGGGTAGAACTGGTAGCTCCCAGACCTTCTTCTCAACATGGACCACACATGAAAGGGTGAGCCTCTGCTGGGGGGACTTCTGACCTCAGCATCGAGTGACCGAGAAGTGGGTGATGGGCTGGAGCTGGATCCTCTGGGAGTACGAGAAGGTTCCACTCCCATCTGAGGCTTGGGGATATTCAACCAAGTCTGCATCCAGTAATGTTAAGTTTGTAGAGGAAACTGATCATGGTGGGAGTATTCACACCATGGCAAATGTTATAAATCGGAGCTTCTCTTCCCTTCTATGTGTGCTCCTCCCTCCATCCCTGAGACCTGGCTGTTAAATTTGTAGTAGGATACCACTGATCAGGAGCCTATGAAACTCTCCCGAACCCTGCCCGTCTTGTTCTCTGCCTGTCTGTGTTTCCCATAACCTTCTTTCTTCCACATCAACCCCACAGCTGCCCTGGTTGCCTGCCAAGAGACCTTGAGGGTAAGATTACACAGAGGTCCATCTTGGGTAACCACAGGGGAAAGAACATGATCAAATGTAACCCCAGGAGGCCACACCAGTTATCAAAACATAAAGCCAAGAGTGCCACTTGAGGTCACCTCCAAGGGCAAATAATTTTGTTGGTCTCTTGACCACTTGAAAATCATATTCTTTAAACTGCAGCCTAAATCCTCTCTCCTAAATCAGACACCAGTCTGAGCAGCTTGTCTGGTGCCAGCTCTGCTCCGTCCTCCCACACCCAGGCGTTTGGGGAAGCTCACTTCTCAGCCTCAGTATCCATTTCCTGGAAAGAGAGTTACCTTTGAGGGTCATGGGGGACCCCTTCACTAGATGGGGTTTCTAGGTTGGAAGTCACCAGCACAGAGACATTTGGCCAGTGACATGGAATTCATTAGCACAGTCCCCTGTCTGCCCCCTTCTTTCTTGTGTTTCCTTTGCCTGATTACTGCCTTCCACACTAGCACCCTGGACACAACTGAGACAACTCCCTGCTCTGAGAGTTATTTTCCAGCCTGGATCAACCCTGTTCCAGCGGTCCCAGCCCATGACGATGAAGGGTGACCAAACCAGAGTCTCTGCCATTTACCCTTGAGTCATGTTCAAGTGCTGCATCCAGTCAACTGCAGCCAAGTGCCGCATCCAGTCAACTGCAGCCAAGTGCCAAGGACTGTGACCCTGAGTTCAGCCCCAGCTTCTTCTATTGGAGGCTCCCCATCTGCTCTCAGAGGACTGCAGTGAACATGCAGCAAAGCCTGAACTCCATTCTGCATCAGCTTGGCATGGCTTTCCCTCTGCCTCTAACTCTGGAACTCCCATCCCACAATTCTGGTCCAGCTATTGCTGGAAAAGTTGAGGCAGGAATTGTGAAGTGATACACTCTGACTGCAGTGTCTAGCTAGGGAAAACGCCCTGTTTTGTGGGCCCAGAGGCATAAAATTTGCTTTGTGGGGAGCTGGTCCAGAGCTGGAGTCTCTTTTTTCCCAGATTTGGGGGATCACCAGACTTTAAATGCTATGTGTATACAGCAATAACCACACTGCTCCTAAAACTAACATTCACCACTTACACATGACTTTCTATGAGCCAGGTTCTGTTCTCAGAACTTTGCATGCAATGATTCATTTCATTCTTGCAAATAATACCCCTAGGAAGATTTTATCCTCATCTAATTCACATATGAGGAAACTAAGTCACAGGAGGACCAAAGAACTTGTCCATGGCCACATAGTCAGCGAAACTAAGATTTGAACCCAGGCCCAATGCTTAAGCTAGCACATTGAAAGATAAGAGTGACAGATGGAACCAGAGATGAAGAAGTTACAGAAGACCAGGCTGCTACTGACCTGGTCACTTGAATGGGAGACTGTGTGTGTGTGTGTGTGTGTGTGTAGGGATGGGAGGAGCTGATGGGAAACAGGAAAAGGAACTGAGGGTTGCCCCAGGAGGACAGGAAGAAAGAAGTCCAGTGCCCCGGATGGCACGCAGGAAGAGAACTCATGCATGATCAACAAGTGCAGAGGCCAGGCTCCACTTCACCACTCAGTTCAGATGCCCTGGGACTTAACCTTTCTGGCCCTGCCTGCCCCAAGACCATCAGATTTTCACTCTGAAACCCTGATCTTCCACTAGCCTGTTTACTCTCCAACAAATGTATGTAATACTTATAGCAAAAGGTGTTGGGAGGGTTAAATTTGGAAGTCAGGTGATAGCACAAAGTCCTCATAATGGGCTGGCCGCTGAGGTCAAAGGCCCTGTACATACTAAATGACTTACTTCAACCTAGCGTGATGGCATGTGCCTGTAATCTAAGTGCTAGGAGGCTGGGGCCAGAGGTCTCTTGAGTTCACGAGTTCGAGACTACCCCAGGCAACATAGTGAGATTTGGTCTCTAAAAAATAGCCAGGAGTGGTGGCACGTGCTACTTGGGAGGCTGAGACTGGGGATCACTTGAGTCCATGGGTTTGGGACTACCCCGAGCAACCTATGATACCTAGTCTCAAAAAATAAACAAATAAAAATTTTAAAAATGACTCATTCCTCACATCTACTTTAGCGATTTTAATCCATTTCACAACTGAAGAAACTGAGGCACAGAGAACTTAAGCAACTGACCTAAGGTCACAGAGCAAGTGAATAGTGGAACCAGGTTTTCAAACCCTGAGTCCAGATTCTTCAACACTCATTACATTGCCTCTCAAAGACAATTAACAAGTGAACTGTGGCTCCCTCTGCCAAGATTTTTATGTGATTTCTTGCTCACCACAACCTATGAGACAAGCACTTATTGCAAAGTGTTTCTCCCACTTTACAAATGAGGAATTGAGGCTCAGGAAAGTGAGAGAAGGTACCCAGCCAGCAAATGCACTATAGGAAGTCCACACCTACAGCTGGCTGCAGAGCAGAGTCCCTGAACCTCTTCAGAATCACAGCACAGCCATTCTCTGCCTGGGCTGCTGAGGGAAGCAGCGTGTTTGGATCCACTGTGATGGATGAAGCACGATGAAAACAATAATGGCCAGGCCTAACTTCCCATGAGACCTGGTACTTCTGCGGCTTGTTTGTGTCCCAACCCTCTTAAGTCCTCCTGGTTCCCTCCTGGTTCCGAGAAGGTGAGGTGGTATCATCCCCCTGATGTCCCAGGGAGCCCAGGGCCACACTGCAGGAGGCAGAGCTCACCCTGGGACCCTACCATTGCATCCCAGATCACCGCAATCTCTTTACTCCTTTAAAATCTTTATATTTTTCCCCTGATTCCAAAAGTTATACATGCTCAATGCAAAATGCAGGATTTCAGGAAAAACGCAGGAAAGCGACTAAAAGGCTCACATAATTTTACTCCTTCCCCCAGGTTTACCCTTGGGAATGTTCTGATGTATCTCATTTTCATGCCAGACACCCTGTCTGCTGCACTAGCCTTCCCGGGATCTAGCCGGAAGAGAGCGACCTTTACCAGCCCCCCACAGGGCACGGGTCCTGCTCCCTGGGATGTTGAGGCCCACCTGCTCCCCACCTTCCTGGGACTTCCCCATTAATCAATGTTTCCTGACTCTTATTGGAAAGTGAAGGTATTTTGGGTGTTGATAAACTCTAGAAAGCAAAACCTCTGCCCAAAACTTACCTCAGTTAATAAAAGCTAAGCACTTTTAGAGTCCAGCTGTTCAAGGAACTGCTGCCACTGGAGAAGCTATGATTTTCACACTTACCCAAATGTTTCTTGCTTCTTACTTTTTGCCTTTCTCATTGGTGCCTGACAGCTCACCACTGAAGCTCCTTGCATTTATATTGTAGCATTTTGCTGGGTTCAAAAGGCAACAGCCCTACCATCTCTATTGCCCCTGGTGCAGGCAGACCTGTTGAGCCATGCAGAAAACATAGAATAACAGGCAGACTACACACTATTTCACTTCAGGCTGGGAAATTCTTAGCAAATGACTCAGAAAAAAACAAAAACAAAAACAAAAATAAACCTCTCTGAGCCTTAGTTTTATTTTTGTTTTTGTTTTTGTTTTTTTTAACCAACATAATATCTCCCTTGTGGAGTTTTTATCATATCTACATGAATGCCCAGCACATAACTATATATTCCTTCCCAAGCCCTAAAATGACACTGGATTCAGACAGGGACAGGTAAGAGGGCGCTGTTGGACTGTTTGGGGCAGAAAGAGAGGTGGAATTGTCATGGGTTGGGGGGTGGTAACAAGAGTCACACGGAGAATGTGTGGCTGCCTGCAAAAGAAGAGCACAGAGCACAGAGAACCTCAGCCCAGAAGGGGGGTCCTTGAAGACCATCTCATCTGTCTCCAACACAATACAACCAGGGAAACGGAGGACATTCCAGAGGGCAAGCAGCTAGGTCTGATTCCAGCTCTCTGGGATTTTCAGAACCCTAAAAGCAGATTCACAGAGCCAGAGTGAATTGGGGAAAGAACCCACGGACCACCTTGTTCCCCAGGGCTATTGCTCTGGCAGTTCCCCAGAAGAAAACTCTCAGCATCTCCAGCTCCCCACACCTGTTTCCACCAACAGCCACTGAATCAGGTCTCTTTCTGTGGCCCCTGGGAACAGAAAGAGCAGTGCCCACCCCTGCTCACCAGTGTGTGGCCATAACTTACGGAGCCAGATGTCCTAGCCTGGGGCTGTTCACCCTGCCCTCTGGAGGAGAGCTGCAATGCTGGTTCTTTTCAGGGAAGAGCAGAGGGAGTGTGCTGTTTCTTCATAAGCTCTCTGGCCAATGACCCTCCCATATCCTGCTTTAAGGCTAGAACAAAGGCCCACCCCTGCCCCACTTCAGCTTGCTGACTAATTGTAATCTAGATAATTGCAATCCCAACAATCCAGAGTTAGGAATGAAAGAGCATCCCCAAAGCTAATCTCATCACTTTCAAAACATGTCTCCATACCACACCTCTTTGGAATGATTCCCTTGTAACTGGATCCTGGGCAAAAACAGGCCCATTGAGACCCTGGGTCTTTCCTTTCCTTCTTCTCTATCTTGGTGGCTGCCTAACCTCCAGCCTCACTAATCCTGCATGCCTCTCCAGCAGGATCCCACCCTTTTCTCCTCAACTCCCTTCTCTGACCTTATCTCCTTCCAAGCAATGTGGTGTCTGTTATACTCACACTGTGTCAGCAATAGCCTCACTTCCTAGATCTTTCCAAACCGTATCCCCTCTTCCCCATCTCTTCTCCCCCTGTCATCCCCATCTAGGAACATATGTCTGTACAGAGAGCAGCCTGTTTACTCAACTGTTCCCTCACAAGTCAGGAGCTCCCAGAGCAAGAACCATTTGACTCTCACTCACCAGAAGGAGCCTAGAGCCAGGCAAGAGTAGAGACAGACAGACAGACAGACAGACAGAATGAATGAATGAATGAATGAATGAATGATATGTATATGTGCTTGATAGTGGGAAAGTACCCTCTCTTCCAGGAAAGTACCTGCAGTCTAGGTTCAATGTCTCAGCCACCACCACCTCTAGCCCCTCTCAGCCTGACCCTAGTAGGTCCTTGGGGAATGCCTGGGGCCTCTACCTGAATTGAACAGTAACTGCACTGATGCCAAGTGGCTACACACTGGTGCTGGGGTTACACAGAGCTGGGCTTGAATCTGGCTCTGCATGTCCCCACTGTGGACCTAGAAAGAGGGGCTTCACCTCTTCATTCTTGGTTTGGGAATCTGCATGGGGGGTTGAGGATGGTACTCCCTCAGACAAGCATGGTAAGAACTCAGTGTCCCCAGAAAGATAGACAGGGACCCAGACATTCATTTTCCCTGAGGCCCCCATGCTCTCCAGGGTGGAGGTCATGTCTGTATCAGAGGAGGGCAAGGGTGTGCTTCCAAGGGGAGCAGGTGACCCTCCAAGTCTCTCTGGGCCAGCATACCTAGTTAGTTACCAGTGTACCAAGCCACGGAGTCATGGTTCCATCTTGGGGAACAGCTAAGCTCTGGAACCTGGGTTCTGTCCTTACCCCCACCACCTTTTAATTTGTTTAATATAAACTTGCCAAAGTCAGGGCTGATACCTGCCACCCAGCACCTCCTAATGGAAGCACCTTGCAGAATCACACCTGATGGTCTGAACCAGGAAATAGATGTTGACCTGGTCCCATTAACGATTAACTCAGGATCCTGAGAAAAGACACCCAGGCAAATGAGAGGAGACATAATTTAATCTGGGCACTTACTGGGCAGACCCTAGAGAGGGGAGGCCACGCCATCTAAGAGAAGCAAGGAGTTATATGGGGTAGCTAGAGGCTGCAGAACAAGGAAGTAGGTAGGGAAAAATTCCACTGGCAATAGATTTAAATTCCCTTCTGCAAGCATATCTAATCTTGGCAGGACAAGGGTAAGTTTCATGGTTGATACGTGCGGGGCAGGAGCTTTTGCTGGTGCCTAGATATCTTGACATACCTGACATGTCTCAACAGCCATCTTACCCCAGCAACCCTGACATTCCAGCCTTTTTTATTGATTAAGGATTCCATCTGTCTCTTAGTCCAGTTGGTGTCCTGGGCAAGTCCTGGGTGTCTTAAGGCAAGTCAGGTCCTACAGGCAAAGGCTGATAAGGATGGGGAAGCAGTTGGCTGAATGTTTGCCGAATTCCACTTTCAGAATACATTCATGTATCCACTTGAGAAGACAAGGGGCTGGCACAAGATAACCAGGATCACCAGCAAGGGTCCCAAGAGAGGGAGAAGCCAGGTTACCAGAGGGGATGGAAGGAAGCTGTCTGGGTTCCCTTCAGTGTGAGAGGATTTACTATTACTGGCTCAGTTTGTTAGAACTTGGACAATTCTTTTCTTTTCTTTTCTTTTTTTAAACTATTCCTGACTAATTAACATAGTAATAACATTCCTTTCAGAGGAACAAATAGGTTCTGCCCTTTTCCAAGGTGAGAAGATCCAGGGCACAGGGATTTTGTAAGGTGGGTTTAGCTAGGGAGGTGAGCTGGATTTGGAGAGAGAGGGGAGCTGCATGGGAGCTTCCTGCGGACGTGACCAACTGTCCTGAAAGTTGATTGTGGGAACAGATGCTGTGGCCTAGGCCTCCTGCTGCAAGGCCTGCAGCTGCCACTGAAGTGCTGAGGCTAAGGCCTAAGAGGATGAACAGAAAGATGGCATGTTTGGGGGGAAGATTGGAGAGAGATGGGAGAGGAAAATAAATTCCTCAGTTTTATATAGGGTGAGTTGGGGAAGAACAACAACTGGGTTACATGGTCCAGGTACGGTTGGTGAAATACATGAATGAAGCACCACCTGACACCAGAGAAGTGTGCTTCATTGGTGTAAGTAATTGTGTTAATGGTGATTTGCTTGGTAGATCCGAGTGTTGGGTGGAGCTGGTAAGCCAGCAGGAATTGTTGTGATCCAATGTATGTAAAGGAACAGGTTTTGATAAACCAAGTCAGGGCTGGCAACAAATGTGTGGTGTAAGAGTAGAAGAGGGGCATTTGGCTGGGCTTTGGGGAGTATAGTTGGGCACTACCAGAGCAACTAGAGTGGTTTTAGTAGGAAGCACAAATAAAGCATGAGGAAGTGCTGAATGTAGAGTAGCATGACAGGCATGTTGAGATACCCAGACATGTTACCCCAGCGACCCTGACATTAATGGAGCCATAGGTTTCATTCAGAGGCACAGTTGTCCTGCAAACACTGCGCTTAGTCCTTATGGTACCTCAGTCTCTCCTCCTGGGACATTTGCTCAGTCTTGCTCTGTCTTTTGGGAACTTGATGGATTTGGAGCCTGCAGAAGGTCTCTGCATTCCAGCTGATGAGTTCGAGGCGGTGAGTTCGAGGCGGTCGTGCCCCTGGAATGGGAGCGTCACAAAAGTGATAAGGTATCCTTGTTGACCCTTCCGCCATAAGCATGGGTCACTGGTAAGGGGGTGTCTGCCAGGTGTTTTCACTATGAAGTGATTATTTATTCCCTTGTAATTAATAAGAGGCTTGTGAGCAGGTAAATTGTGAGCAGGGCCAAACAAATAGCCCATCTTTAGTCTACTCTTGCCCATTCATCTCAGCAGCCTTTGATGATCCTTTCCAACAACAATTATTACTGTGGTCTTTGACAAACATGATTTTCTGTTTTCATAGGAAAAAATGAAATCTATTTTGGAATTATAGAAAATATGAATCTCTATTGATTAGTTGAAATTTTATTATAAAAAATAATTGGCTTTTCAAAGGATCAGGAGAAAGACAGAACTTGCATTCTGACCATAGATCTGAGACAAGCAGCAGGGGAGGGAGAAAGAAAGGGTTCAAAACAGGGGAGGGAAGGGAACAAGGGACCAAGTAAATGGGTCACGAGTATTTATGGTAGTGAGAGAACTACGAGGACTACATCTCAGGGAAGAAATCAAATACTGTCCTAAAATTAGCAAAGATATAAGAAAATAAAAAAGTAAATTTATGGAAAAAAATTAAACAAACCTCTATATTTCAAAAAATAAAGTTCTTTTGTTTATATCAGAATGGACTCCTCGGTGTTGATTTTATGTCATTATTATCATTGCTTATTTTGCTGTTCAAACTGCTTCATCCTCTTTTGGACTATCTCAACCCATCTGCATCCTGTTGAGCTGATTTTCCAGGCATAGCACATCACACACCTACTATCTGCTGTGCAGAACAGGTTGCTGGGAAGCATCTCGCCTTGGCACGGGATGCAATTTCTCTGGAACTCACTAAGCCTTCCTGGAAGGGGATGGACCTCCTCCTGGAATGGCAGGTTCCAGGCAGCAGGAGCCAGCTGCAGCCGCAGGAAGGACCTACACCAGTCAGGTACACCCATGTCCTCTCAGGGTCGTTGATGATCTCGTATCACCCGACCCTAACTGTCCAAGTAGTCCCTACAGCCAGCCTGCGTTTCTCTGATCAAGAAGCCACAGTGCAAGACAGCAAAGTGGCACTGACCCAAAGTCTTTCATGTAAGAGCGGTGCTCTCCACCCAGGATATAATTACCAGCTATTTTCTACCAGCCCCAGGGAAGCCAAAACAGCCATAGCCACCATGGCCGCAAGAGAAGCTAATCTAGGAGAAGGGGAACTTACTTGCTGCCTTGAAGCAGACTGGTGAGAGAAGGCTCTGAGTACCTCAGGCTCTGAGTGCCTCTGGTTGCTCTCTTTAAGATGCAATGGGTGGTCTTCCCTAGGGAGGGAGGTGGCTTTGCCTCTGAACTAGACACCAGGGCACAGGGTCTGCCTGGGAAACTTGGAGAGCTCCCCGTCTCTGTTCTGACACACCCCTATCATACCTGCATCCTTCACACATCGAGTACTTTTGCAGTCACAGTAACAAGTGACATCACATTTTCAAGACATTTTCAAAGTCCCTGTTTGTCTCTCCAGTCAAGCTACACATGTGAACTTGTGAGTTTTTTGCCTGCAGCCTGATTCTCTCCTCTATGATCCAGCTCCAGGCATCCAGAAACCTCCCAAGTCCTCACACTCACCTGCCTCCCCAGGTTCCTTGCACGCTGCTCGGAGCTTTCTGAGGTTGCAGGGGAATTATTGTCCAGGGGTAGATCTGACTCCCAGCCAGACCTCCCAGGCCTCATGGGGATTGTTTGTCTACACACAAAGGGATATGCTCCCTTCATAGGACAGAAACTACCAGTCAGCCAGCTGGTTCACGGACATAGTCAGCTATCCCTGGACAACGTGGTTTTCGATGGAAGAGCTCTAGTTCAGCCTGGCCTTGCCCTGTCTGATTTATGCTCAAGCTTTTTTTCTCCATTTGTCTGTCTTCCTGGGGCAAAATATACTCTATTTTGGGGCAAGCCCATGAGAGGATCATGAGAGTCTGCCTCACCTGCAGGGTCTTAAAAGTTGGAATTCCTGAGCCACAAACTTGCCCTTCAACTTAGATGTTCTGTGACAACCCACTCTTACTCACCTCTGTTAGCTGCTGTACCAGGGTCTCAGACAAACTTCTTTCTCTCACGCCCTGTTGATGGCACAGCAGGCAGGAAATGCTGCTGTCTCTTCTCTTCCATTTCCTCTTTTGGTGCCACTCCCACCAGCTCCCTCCAGCCTTTTCAGATGTGCGATATGTCTCCTTTACTTCTCTCCGGAGCCTGGAGCTCAAAGCATTGGAAGGAGGCTGCTTTCAGCTAAGGGGAAGGAGGTGTAAACTTTTCATCACTTACCAGTCCCTTGCCTTGGTACAGATAGACTTGTTTAAGATCAAAATATTTATTCATCTACCAAAATACCTTCAACCACGTACAGTTAAAGAAGCAGTGCTCCAGATGTCTTCTGTCTGGGCTAGGTGAGGTTAAGATGGTCATGTCCATCTTGTAGACAAACACACCAAGACTCAGAAGCAGAAAGTCCCTTGGCCAGAAACAGCTGATAGGAGCCTGGATGTTCTGATTCCCATTCCAGTGCTCTCTTGCCTGCTGGGAGTATGAATATTCTGTTTAATTCTTTGCTCTTTTCTTTTCCCCAGACAGACGTAGTTAGTTTTTCCAGGAGGAAGACGTAGTTAGTTTTTCCAGGAGGAAGTTAGTCATTTGAGACTGCCTCCCCCACCACATAGCCCATCCCAGAGCTTGACACATACTGGATGTTTGAAAAACATGGGCAAATGATGTGTCTATGTAGAAAGCCTCCCACTCTCACCTGTACTTCTTGCACACTAACTCCACTACCGGGGGCTCAGTTTCCTTGTCTGCAGAGTGGTCATGGAGGGCTGGACTCAGTGATGGCTATACCCCTGTCTGCTGGACACCTCGTTTGTTGACTCCAGGACTATCCGTGAGGACTTTTGTCTGCATTTTGGGAACATATGACTGGAAACCTGGATGCCAGTCAGGGACCACAAATGACAGCAGTGAGGCACACCCTTGGGTTGTAAATGAAGAGGCTTGGAAAATGGTGCTCATAGTTGAGCCTGGAAATGAAGCGAGGACAGGCTATGCTGTTAGCGTCCCATAGCCAACTTCATTCCTCTGGAATTAGCTTCCTTTGAACTCTTTCAAGGTCTCTGAAAAGTGAAGAATCTGACTGATAATCAACAGCTGCAAACTGGAGGCCTTGCCCGGACATGCCCTCACTCTTTAGCCCACCTGTCCATCCAGGAGGCCCTTCCAAAATGCCTATCCCAGGCCCAGATACCACCCCACCCTCGACCCCCACCCTGTTGACTGACCACACCTCCCTCCAAATTCCAAGTGATTTTCCCTACACACCAGATAAATTTTGTGGTTTTATTAAGTTTTTTATTATGGCAATTTTTCAAACATATCCCAAAGCACCCAAATAATATAATGAACCCCACATGTCTATCATATGACTTCAACAATGATCAGCTGGTGATCTTCTACACCTTTACTTCCCTGCCACTAACCCCATCCTGCATTATTCTGCAGCAAACACTGGGCCTCATGTCATGTAAGCTGGAAATATTTGAAAATGTGCTTTTAAAAAATTAAGAATTAACATTAATTCCTGGTATCATCAAATATCCAGGACCCTCACCTAAAATTTTCCCTTCATAGTTTGTTTACATCAGGATCCAAAATAAATCCACATTCTGTGAGGGGTTAACAGTTAATTTAAGTCTCTTTAAGTCTCCATCAGTTTTGCTTTCTCTTGCCACTTATTTATTGAAGAAACTGGTCCTTCACCTTGTAGGTAAAGATATCCACAGTCAGGATTTTGCTGACCGCATCCTCACAGAGCATATAACACGCTTCTCTGCCTTTGTCCCCATAAAGTCTGAGCTGGAGATTAGATTACATTCTGCCTTGATAACCCCCCCGGGTGGGGCTGCTCACCTACATGGGGCACCTGCTGCCCTCTGGCTGCTGGTCTTGTGACACCTCATTGGTGTCTGGTCTTGAGCCAGGGTTCCTTAACAGCCAGATCCCTTCATCCATTGGCAGTTGGACAGTAGTGTCTAGTTTACCAGGTCAGGGTCTCCACCCACAGACTCCTGTGCCCCCGAACTTGCTCTAGGGTCACTCCCCCCTCCCAAGAGTGTTTTTTCATGCTGATGTCCCTTGGCATGTGGCCACCAGGTCAAGGTCACATGACACCACACAGGGCCAGGCATAACAAGTGGAAGACAATTTACATTCCACAGTTCAACTTCCCAGTGAGGAGGCTGAGTGGTGGTCACAGAGTGAGCCCTGACTCGTCCAACTAAAATTTAAAATTCTCAATAGGTGAGATCAAGTGTAGATCGTATCAACTGAGATCACACTGTCCTGTGAAAATGAAGGGGGTGGGTTTGCCTCTCTCTTTGCTGACATTCCCAGGAGCTCCAATTGTCAGGCCACTTTTGGCTCTGAGTCTTTGTTTCCTTGCATTCTCAAGCTTGCTCACAGTCCACCTTCTGCAGCTGGCCCTGTGGATTCAGCTGGGGGACCCCAAAACCCCACTAGGCTCTGTCTCCTCAAAGTCTCATGCTTGACTCACCTGCAAGCATAGCAGATTTTCCTGGGGCATGAGGTAAAGGTTTCCAGTTGCTATGTATATCACATTATTCCTGAGGCCCTCCTTATGCTCTGACCTCTTTTTGCATGGATGCACACCCCTCAGACTAGTAGACTAGCTCAGTGATACCCAGTAATGACAGAGGACCTGGCAGAAGCTCTGGAATCCCTCTCCAGGCCCCATTCCACATGGCTCCTAGGACAGGGAATCATGTGGAAATAACTACCCCTCCCTCTAGGAACTATATTATTGTGCCAATGCATGTCCCTCGGAAAGTTTGACCAAACCTCAGACTCCCTCTCAGGATAATGTAAAAATCAATACAGTATGTTAAAATGAATATGCTAAAAGATGATATGTTAAAATAAAACATGTTAAAAGCCAAGCATAGGTCAAACTGGAAACAACCAAATGTCCTTCATTGGGCAAGTGGTTAAACACACAGGTGTCTGGATAGCACTCAAGGACAAAAGGGAGCAAACTATCAAATACACAACAATTTGAACAGGTCTCAAGGGAACTACACAGAATGAGAACAAACCAAACTTAAGTGTTTACAGAGCATGCAAATGTCAAAGGGTATAGATTCTATTACACAATATTCTTGAAATGACAAGATGGAGAATAAATTCATAGATGCCAGGGCTTGGGAAAGGAAAAGGGAGGGAAATGCATGGTTATATAGAAATGCTTTAGGGACCCCTGTGGGGTTGGAATTGCTCTAGTGGTCACACAAAGGTACACATGTGCTAAAAATGCCTAGATGTAAATATACACAATTGCACAGACTCTCACAAATTAGATCATATAATGCCAGTGAAATCTGAATAAATTATGGGTGATAACAGCCTCCTGGTTATGATGTTGTGCTGTGTTTTGCAATATATTACCATTGGGAAACTGGGTGAAAGGTATAGGACCTCTTCTGTTTTTCACAAATGCATGTACAATGCAAATGCAATGCATTACAGTTAACTCAAGATAATTTTACTTTAAAATAAAGTGTTAGAAATTATTCTGCACTTCAAAAATCCCTTTCTGGACACATCTACAGATGGCAAAAAAAAAAAGAAAGAAAGAAAGAAAGGAAGGAAGGAAGGAAGAAAGAAAGAAAGAAAGAAAGAAAGAAAGAAAGAAAGAAAGAAAGAAAGAAAGAAAGAAAGAAAGAAAGAAAGAAAGAAAGAAAGAAAGAAAGAAAGAAAGAAAGAAAGAAAACGTAAACAGCTGGGACTACAAAATCAAACTAAAAAGCTTCTGTACAGCAAAAGAGACAACAGACAAAACAAAAAGAAATCCTACAGAATGGGGAAAATGTTTGCCCTCCACAAATGTGATAAGGGTTTAATAACAAAGATCCACAAGGAATTCACACAACTAAGCAAAAACAAGACAAGAAGCCCCATCAAAAAATGGGAAGAACTAAAAAGGCAATTCTCCAAAGAGGAAATACAAATGGCCAACAGGCACATGAAAAAAGGCTCAACACCGTCAGTAATCAGGGAAATGCAAATCAAAACCACAATGAGATACCACCTTACACCAGTAAGAATGACCCACATCAAAAAAACAGGCAACAAGTGTTGGCATGGATGTGGAGAGAAAGGAACATGCCTACATTGCTGGTGGGAATGTAAACTGGTTCAACCACTATGGAAAGCAGTGTGGAGGAGCCTCAAACAAATGAAAATGGAATTACCATTTGACCCAGCAATCGCTCTTCTGGGAATATACCCAAAGGAGACCTCAATATTTATACAAGCCGGCCGCGATGGTGTGCGACTTTAATCCCAAGCCTAGGATGGGAGTCTGAGACTGGGGATCGCTTGAGTCCGTGGGTTTGAGACCCGCCCGGGGCAACATAGAGAGATCTAGTCTCAAAAACTAGCTGGCCGTGATGGAACACGCCTGTAATCCCAGCTACCTGGGAGACTGAGGATGGAGATCGCTTGAGTCTGGGATACCCCGGGGCAATGAGACTCTGCAGTTCCCTGGGCAACATAATGAGACATGGTCTCAAAAAGAAAGATAATTGAATTAATTAAAATATTTATACAAAGGGACACCTGTACTCAGATGCTTATTGCAGCACTATTTATAATTGTAAGGACATGGAAACAATCCAAATGTCCCAAGACAGATGAATGGATGAAGAAGATGCAGTATACATACACAATAGAATTTTACTCATCAACTAAAAATGACAAAGTGGATGACTTTGAGATAACATGGATTACTTAGAAGAAATCATATCAGCAGAAACAAGTCAGAAAGAAAAAGACAGAAACTAAATGGTTTCACTAATATGTGGGACATAGGAAAAACAGACAAAAAAAAAAAAAAAAAACCAAGAGGAAAAGTCAAAACAAGCTAACAGCCAAACTAAAGCACACAACTTGGGGGTTGGTGGGGGTGGGATGAGGGGGAGCTGTCAGGGAGGGGAGGTAGTGGACGAACCCCTGATGTGAAACATATACATATAAATAAATTATTTAAAATTAAAAAAAGAAAATTATTCTGAAACAGTTATTAAAATATTTTAAATGCATCTCTGAGATAAAAATAAAGGCATTTTATTACTACTGTATTTAAAATAAAAAGATGTAGTGATATGTCTACAACTACTGTGACAATGATGAGGTTGAATGGCATTCAAGAAACCTATAACAAGATCCTGCTACTACTACTATGTCTTGCTAACTATATACCTTTATAGTTATAATTATATAATAAAAATTATATACATATAATTATATATATAATATATAATTTTTATTATATATGATTTTCTAAAATTATATAATCTATACATAATTAAACAGTTAAATATGTAGTTATACCTTTACAGGTGAAGGGGATATTAATATCATTAATGATTAGTGAAAATTAAAATGGACAATCTTCTTTCTAGCCTAATTCAAAATTCTCTGAATCATGCGTAATCTCCCAAGTTAGGAACCCCTGCTTGTTTGAAATGGCAGCTTTCCCTCTATTACACAAGCTGAAATGAACATGAGGGTCAAAGAGTATCGTTTGGAACATCTGTGGAAGGGACAGTAGTCATGCTTCTCTGGTCATCAAGGGGTGGGGCATTCTTGAAAAATGAACTGACTTTTCCCTGTTTTGACCTTTCCTTCAGTCAATGCCAGATGTTAGGAAAGTTCTTTTGCTTTTCCCTTGTGATTTGAGTGCCAGGGTTTTGAAACCAGGTGCATACAGTGACCCAAACTAAGGAGAGAGACAGAGAGACAGAAAGAGAGACAGACAGAGAGAGAGACAGAGAGAGAGTGTGTGAGAGAGAGAAGCCAATAGTTAAACCCAACACTCTCTGGGTTCTTTCACTGAAGAACACAATGGTAAGGCTACTCAGAGCAACAATAATATTTACAAACAAGGAGAAAACCAAGGGTCACTGAGGACAAAAGTGTCCAGTTATCTTACCCCAGTTACTGTCCAGTTTCAAAGTCCTGAAACACTTCCAAGATGGTGTCTTTTACAAAGGAGCATGTATCTCAGATGGTGTCTTCTCACCCCTCCAAACCTGAAGTAGGCATTTCACAAAATATCCAGTTATCGTCAAGTTCAACTCCTTCTCTGGGAGGCACACAGATTCCAGGTTTTTTCTCATCTTCAGTGGTACACAGATTCCAAGTTTTCCAGAAAGATAACCTCTTTTTCAGAGGTCCAGATTCTATTTTCCAAACCAAAGGCCTATACTTGGCATTTCTCTTAACTTTTCCTTTTCCCCAGGGTGGCCAAATCCTGGGGTGCCAACATTCTGGGCTGCAGCCCATCTGCAGCCCATGACCAAGCTTGGGGCCGAAGTCCATGATGGTGTACCTCCCTGCACTGTTTTCTTGTGGCTTTTATCCTCTCATGCCAGACTCCACCCATAATTCTTTTCTTGCTTGCCTGCTAGGCGTCCATCATCTGGGCAATTTCTCCCCCAGGTCCCTTCCCAGCTGTGCTTCCAAGCAGCCCCCAGTTACAGTTTGAGGAAATTGAGTTTCTCTTTCTATTCATTATTCAGCCAAAAAATCATTCCACCGACGGGGAGATGAGAAGCCTGAGGGAAGCTGGTCAGACTGGACTCTTGAGCAGAATCTGGAGTGAGGGGATTCATGATGAGTCCAGGGAGGTCCACAGGCAGCCACCCACCCCTAGCCTGGCCCACTGAACCAGAGGGCTCAAATTAACTGCCAGGCCTGAAGGCATGGTGGGCCACACAGTGATATAGATGGGGCTGGAGACAGCAGGATAATGTCTCGCTGGAGGCCCTCCTGGACAGATGCCATCAGAACCAGGTGGCACAAGGTTTTCCTAGAACTGGTGTAATTTCAGGAAAGGGATCACTCTTACAGTGACAAAGCTTTATTTTCCAATATCTGGTGAACTGGTGCCTCAAACTAGGAAATGAGCTGTTCCAGGAAAAATATGGTAATTTCTTGCATTTTGAGTTTGTTCCCAGATGGCATGCTTGGAAGCATTTTCGAAATTCTGCAGGGATGCTGGTGATCCTCCTCCACCCATCTGCACCCATCTGGGGACACTGGCTGACCCACTGGCAGTACCCAGATAGTTTTGTCTGAGAGCTCAGTTTAGCCAACAAAGCCTGTCTCATCCCTCCTCTATCAGGCAGCACAGGTATTCCAGGGACATGTTCCACCTCCTCACAGAGCCCTTAGCCTGGGAAGGAAGTAAACTGGTGACTGCGTGCCCCACCCTCATTGCCCTTCAGGTGCAAGAACACTGAAGTATGTGTTCTCCACTGTATCTCTGAGATTCTCCAACGGGATGAAACTCAGCTATTCACTGGGATAAAGAGCTTGGTGACAACCTTTCCTGGCACCTCACCTCCCCTAGTGCGCATCCCCACTCTCTACTTGTGTCTCCTTCATCTCCCAAATTAATGGCTAGCTGAGCCAGGAGTTTGACTTATAACCTATCATCTATAGTTAAACTTCTTCGACTGATGCAAAGACATTTTCACATAGTTCAACCCAAAATTTGCACTCTGACCTTGGACTCAGGAGCTGCTAGTTACCTACACACAGTATCGGAGGACTGTGTCCTTGAGATGCCCCTGGGGACAGTCACCCCTGGGGAGAGTGATTAGAAAGAAATCAAACCTAGAGGCCCAGCCCTCTGAGATGTACAGAGAGCCCCTCTCTGTCCTTTTCCACACCAGATTCCACAACAAGGGGGCGGAAAACACAGAGCCTACTTCAGGATGAGCTCAGCACTCCACCCTGTACCACTTATCACAGTGGGAAGAGTGGCCACAAAATGAGGAAACACAAGAGATAAGGTAAAGCTGTAAGTGGAAATGTCATGGGATGTTTGGAAGAAGAAGGCCTGGGTGTGGGCTAGACATCTGGATGAAGTCTCAGATGACATGGAAGGTGACTGATAAAGCCTCAAGGATCTGCTACCCAGATTGCGACCCCTCTCCTGGACAGCTCAGTCCTTTGGAGCAGAGGACTCTGGGTGTAGAAAGAGGCTGAGAAAAGTTCTGGCTAGTTCAGCAGCCAGAACATTACAAAGCACCCTGACATCTGCATTAGCCACTCAGCAAAATAATCCACTACCACCTCCCCATCAGACAGCAGAGAGGAGCAGAAGGTGAGCTAGAATTAGGACTCTTTCCAGCTGAGCAGACACTTCTGCCTGTAATCCACAGGAGAAAATGCATTTTCATGGGTGGTCCAAGGTGCACGTTTCACGATAATTGTTACCTAATAAAATCCTAATTACCAGCAATATGTACTGGTTTTTTCTGCTCTACTTCATTTTTTAAAAAATGATAAACATGACACATTGACTGATTTCACAACCTACTTCTGGCTGGTGACCCACAGTTTAAAAAACTACCCCCCAGTGTAACAGAAATGAAAGGATGTGGATGTTATTTCTGGGCTTTTCCCAAAAGACTGCCTATTTTGCTGTCAGCCCCTGAGTCTTGTTCAGCAAGGGCTATGGGACTGATCTAAGAACCTCAAAAATCCTGTAAACTGAAGAAGGCACCTGCCTCCTAATGAAGTGAGCTAACCCAGGCACAGCCATTGCATTCACATCGCCACATCCATGTCACCACCTAGACTGTGTTACTCCATGACTATGCTCTCTAAATAAACCTATCGCTTTTATAAACTAAATATTCACTCTAGTCCTGTTTAATGGAGTCATATGGGTGGAAACAAAAATTTGGTGTATTCCCAGTGCAAAATACAACAAAAACATGTTTTCTGTGTTCCACATTAAGTCACTTAGTTATTGTCCCTCTCTGGCTAACTCCTTTTGAAAGTGGGTAAAAAGAGATTTTCTGACTTGACTTAACTGTTTACCCCTATCTGCTTGCTTCTTTCTCCAAAGCAGGCTACAAGCAGTTCCTTTGCAATTACCTTTAACCTTAACTGGATACAGCTATCTGCCTGCTTCTCTCTCCAAAGCAGGCTACACACTCTTCATTAGCATTTTTACTGATCACCTTTACCATTGATATGCAAAAGCCAGTCAACTGCTCTCTGCTTTTAGCTCCAAAAACTGCAGGAAAGAAAAACTTTAAAACACAGTTTAAACTTTCCACTCGTGGGTTCTTACCACCATCCCCAGCCTTCTCAACCAAAATACCAAACCAATGTAAGACTCTCAGTGCAGTGCAGACTAATTTATTTTTAGCAAAGTGATTTCTAATTATCCTAATAATTACAAAAAAAAGATGTAAGACTCAGAATACTTTAACACTGTCCAAAACCTTTCCCAGCATTGTCCAAAGTCCTTTCCCAGATTGCCCCAAATATCCTCAGTCTTTCAGTCCTAATCGTTTCACCAATGTCCAGTCAGAGTCCATCTCCAGACGCTTGAAGACTTGTTCCTTTAAATGCTCCTCGTTGTCTTCCACGCTGTCTTCTCCTTGTCACCTTCAGGCAGCAGGAACTCCATGGTGCCGAACCAGCCAAGTTCACTTTCTTCTCAGGCCTAACTTTTGCACAGCCTCTCGCAGACACAAGTTAAACTCAGCAAA
>PVHY01003795.1:0-78769 GCA_004024945.1 Uropsilus gracilis
AAAAAAAAAAAAAAAAAAAAAAAGAGGCTTGCCGAATGGCAGTGGCCCCACAGCAAAACCCCGACAGAGGAGACCTACCACCAGCTGATGGCTGTCCCTTCGAGGATCTGCTCTTCCAAAACACATGGCTGGGAGTCATGCCCCCAAAGCCAAAGACCAGAAGCATGACTGAAGGAGCAACAAAATGTTGCAGAAACTGTGGAGATGAGACCCACCAAGAAACAAAAGGCAATCATACAAGCCAAAGGTGCTCCAATCGGCCTATGAAGGCAAAAGTAGTACAGGAAAGATAAACAGCATGCTCTACCAAGTCCTGGGAAATTGCACCCTCATCAAGGATGAGGAAATGGATCCAGAAAAAAAATAAATAAAGGGCTAGACATGGACAAATAACAAAAAGGAGGCAAAGTGACCAGGGGGCATGTGGTGTGGTGGGGTATTCCCATGGGGATCAGCAATTACACAATCATGTATTGTAAAAAATTCAAAAATAAAATTAAAATAAAAACATAACGTTCTAAAACATAACAAAAAAGAAAAGAAAACCAGGCACTCCAGCAGCAGCAGACATGCAGGAGAGGAGAGGAACAAATAAAGGCCCAGGATGCACATTGCCTGGGCGGGACCCACAAGAGAAAATGTTGTGAGACTAGCTAGCGTGGTGACCTGTCACAGAGCTCCACCTACAATATTTCCAGCAGGTCTGGGTAACCAAAACCCTGTTCCAGAGATGTGTGCAATGTGAGCAAGACTCCCTCCTTGTCCAATGGGGGAGGAAAGCCATGGAGATGTGGCTTCAGCTCCATGTCAGAGCTGGAAACCATGAGAGAGAGGAACTGGACCAAGCATCTGCTGGAGTCTGTCCCCACGGATGAACTTCACTGCCAGTGGCTGCAAGTTGGATTCCCAACTCTAGATGCCAGCACTATAAGGCTCAGAAAGAACATCATGTGACAGACATTGGAATGGAGGATGACAGCCAGCATAAATGAAGTGAACCCAGTGAACACATGGGTCTGGAGAAATGAAAACAGTCTCCTCCACTATAGGAAGCACCACAATCAAGGAGCCTGGAGAACCATGCCACACACATGCCCTACAAGAGGTTCCTAACATACCTAACCTAGCTACCCTCCTCAGAGTTGCTCCTAGAGATCTGAACAGCAGGGTCTGCTGTGTTCCAGGAGTATAGGTCCTCACCCAGGAAATGGACGTTACTCCAGAAGAAAGAAACCAGTGGGCCAAGCATTGACCAATGACTTACAGTAAGAGAGGAGTTGGAATGATTGGAGAGGGAAAAAGGGAAAGGGAATACAGGGTGGTGGTATAGGTATGCAATATTTGTTTTTGTTTGTTTTGAGACTAGGTCTCGCTATTTTTGCCTGTGGAACTGCAGGCTCATGTTGCCCGGGGTACCACAGACTCAAGCAATCCCCAGCCTCAGCTTCCCAGGTAGCTGGGATTACAGGCATGCGCCATCACGGCCAACTATATTTTTTGGAACTAGAGCTTACTACTTGCTCCCGGCGGAACTCGAACCGCGATCCCTGGCCACAGCCATGGCTTCCTAGGCTGCCGCTTACAAGCATGCACCACTATGCCCAGCCTGGGTGTGCAATATTGAGGGGAAGGCCACACTTAAGGGGAACAATAGCTATACAAATATGATGGATGTTATGAAAATGAGAAAATAAAAAAGATTATTAAAAAGAAAAAAAATTAGAAAAAGACAAACAATCATTTACAGCAACATGGATAGAGCTAGAGGGAATCATGCTAGCTGAAATAAGCCAGAAAGAAAAAGAGAAATACTGGATGGACTTATAAGTGGGATATAGGGAAAATAAAAGGTCAAGAAAAGTTAAAATTAATGAACTCATAACTGAACTGAAGCATACAGCAAGGGAGACATATGGAGGGAGGAGAGCAAATTCAGGGGAGGCATGAGTACAAGTAAGTAGGATGACAGTTCATGGGTGACGTGGTGGGAGAAATTCAGGGTACAAAACAATGTAAGGATATATATATAATAAATAAAAATTAGATAAAAATCATTGAATGGTACATGTAACATGGACAAATTTTATGTAATCATGTATGCAAGTAAATCATCCTACAATAAAGTTTTTTTTTTACCACAATCTAAAGAATGCTGTGTACTCCCTACCCAACTGCCTCAAACGCTAGCAGAACCAAGAGAGAAATCTTGATCCAGAACCATCTACAGACCTCACTGAAATTCCAACACTTGTCCTGTAATGTTCATTCTCTAGCCCAGGATCTGACCTACGATGGCCTGTCCTTAGTCTCCTCTGGGGGAATAGGGGAGCATCAGTTTGTGCTTCATGATCTCACCTCCATTGAAGAACACCAGTCAGTTTTTTGGTAATGATCCTCAGTTTGGATTGTCTGATGTTTGCATTTTTTTTTGAGACAAGGTCTTGTTATTTTTACCCATGGAACTGCAGGCTCACGTCGCACGGGGTACCACAGACTCAAGCAATCCCCAGCCTCAGCTTCCCAGGTAGCTGGGATTACAGGTGCGCGCCACCATGCCCAGATATTTTTGGGGGACTAGGTCTCACTACGTGCCCCTGGCAGGACTCGAACCATGATCCCTGGCCCCAGCCGTGGCTTCCTAAGCTGCCACCTACAGGTATGCGCCACCATGCCTGGCCTCTGATGTTTACATATTGTTATATGGAAGTTACTCATTTCTGACAGGAATGCCACAGAAGTGCCCATCCTGTGAGAGAATATGACATTCATAGGTTCATCACAGACCTAAACTTTCTACACTCGAATAAATATACCTATTGTGAAGACGGCTCTTACTTCCAACTTTTAAGCTGCCATAACTCGTAGATTCAAAACTCTGACCTCAACCCTCCTTGGACTGATGCACTTTGGGCACCTGGGGCCTCTTATGCACCCCCAGAAGTCCTGAGCACCTCACCCTGGCAGTCCTTGTCCTCTCTGCTTTCCTTGTTGGATTTCTATGTCCCCTTCCTTCCAGGACTTCCTGGGCAGAGATGGCTGTCCTCTACTAATCCCCAGGCCCCATATGGTGTTAGCACTCAAAGAAATACCCCTGCAAGGCTGGATATGGTGGCACATGGAAATTGCTGCTATGAACATTCATATTTAGGTTTATGTGAAAGTAAGCTTTCAAAGCTGGGCACGGTGGTGTGTGCCTATAAGCTTCAGCCCATGAAGCAGCTGGGACTAGGGATCATGGTTCGAGTCCTGCTCGGGGCAACATAGCAAGACCTAGTCCCAAAAAATAGCTGGGCATGGTGGCATGCGCCTATAATTCCAACTACCTGGGAAGCTGAGGCTTGGGATTGCTTGAGTCCATGGTACCCCGGGCAACGAGAGCCTGCGGTTCCACGGGCAAAAATAGCGAGACCTAGTCTCAAAAAAACCAAGAAAATGTAAGCTTTCATTTCATTTGAATAAATACCAGGGAATACAGTTGCCAGATTATATGGAAAGGATATACTTAGTTTTGTAAAGAACAGCCAAACTGTTCTGAAGTAATGGTGCTGTCTTGCATTCTCCCTAGCAATGAAGGAAACTTCCTGTTGCTCCACATTCTATCAGCACTTGGTGGTGTCAGTGTTCTGACTTTCTGGACGTTCAAAAAGGTGTATTTGAATGGTGGTATCATTTGAATTTCTTTTTGAATTTCATTAATGCATATGCTGTGGAACACCTTTTCATATGCTTGTTTGCCATCTGTATTATTTTTAGTGAGGTTTGTGCTTATTTTCCATTTTTAAATCAAATTGTGATTTGTTTCCTTCTTTTTTGAAAGTTCCTTTCACCGAGCAGAAAATTTTAATTCTGATCAAACAGCTATAAATTGGAGGCTCTTATAACATCTCAGACATGGGGTGACAGTCTCAAGCCCAGATTGCTTCTGACTGACAGACTACAGAGAGATTCCAAAGACTCCCTTCTTGGGTTGATCAGAGCAGCTCATGGAACCCAGAAAACCTTTAATTTACTAGATTAACAATTTCTTGCAAAGGGTATAACTCGGGAATAGCCAGAGGTAAGAGATAAATAAGGCAAGGTATGGAGAAAGTGTATGGAACTTTCATGCCTTCACCAGACTCACCACTCTCCCTGAATGTCCACATATTCACCAACTCAGATGTTCTCCAAAACCCCTACTTTGGGGGTTTTATAGACCTTCATGATTTAGGCACAATTGGCTGAATCATTAATGAATGACAATTGAACTCATTATCTCTCCTAGGAAATCAGGGCACAGGAACTGAAAAACCTCACTTTTTTTGGTTTCCCTTTCAACCAGTCCCCAATGTCAGGTGCTTCCAAAGTTACCTTCATTAATATGACAAGAGATATCTTTGTCACTCACAACACCTAGGAAATTCCAAGGCTTTTGGAAACTGTAAGCCAATAATAGTGGAAAAAAGAACAACTAGGTATGAGAAATACCTTTCTTATAAATCACAATATTTGTTCTCCATAAATATTGAATTGACTTCTGGGTCTTTTGCATCTCAATGTGAAGTTTACAATCAGTTTGTCAATGCCCACAAAAAATTTTACAGAAAATTTTATCAGAATTATGTTGTCTATTCTCATTTATATAGATCGAGTTGGGAAGAACAGACATCTTGACAATATTGAATCTTCTTATCCATGAACATGGTATATTTCACTTCAGTTCTTTAATTTCTTTCATCAGCATTTTGAGTGTGACTTTAAAAGCAAGGTCTCTATAATTTAATAGGAGTCTAAGTATTTCAACCCAGATTTTAAAAAAATGTACCTATCATTAATACAAAATATTAAAGAAAAAAATGAGTCTTTGAAAAATATTTGCAACATGGCATACTTTTCAGAGTTATGCTTGTATGAATCAGATGACTCTTAGCCACAAAGCTTATGAAACAGATTCTATTAAAATTCCTGAGACATGAAGAATCTAAGTAACTTAACTCAAGATCATGCAGCAAAGACTGGGGAAGTATTCAATCACAGGCAACCTGGGCAGGAATGTGCTCTTAGAACCACTCTAGAACTGGGTCCTCTCTGGGAAAATCCTGAGTCTTCTTTTCAGCAAACATAATTTTTTTAGTAATTATTTTACACGAGATGGTGATCCCAACCTCTTTAGTATGCCATACTGTGAATAGAATCTTCATGTGTGATTTCTTAGTAAGCATTGAAACCAGGAATTGTGAATCTTCCAATTTGTTCTTGAATTCTTTGGATTTCTACATGAATGTTAAGATCACTTTTACAAGTCCTAGAGAAGTTGGGATTTTGATAGGTATTGTGTGCTAAAATTAATTTTTAAAGTATTATCATTTCAATAATATTAAATATTCTGATCTGTGCACATGAGATAGCTTCTATTTATTTAGATGGTCTTGAAATTCTTTCCAATAATGTTTAATCATTTTAAGAGCCTAAGTTTTGCATCTCTTTTGTTACACTTATTCCTAAGTACTATTTGATAGTACTATAAATTAAATGATTTTCTTAATTTTTTTTTTTTTTTGAGACTAGGCCTCGTTATTTTGCCCATGGAACCGCAGGCTCTCGTTGCCCGGGGTACCACGGACTCAAGCAATCCCCAGCCTCAGCTTCCCATGTAGCTGGGATTACAGGTGCGCACCACCACACACACCCAGCTATTTTTTTGGAACTAGGTCTCGCTACGGGCCCCAGGCGGGACTCGAACCGCGATCCCTAGCCCCGGCCGCTTCATAGGCTGAAGCTTACAGGCACGAGCCACCGTGTCCGGCCTGATTTTCTTAATTTTATTCTCAGATTACTCATCACAAATATATAGAAATAAAGCTAATTTTTGTTAGTTGGTCTTATAGCCTTTAATATTACTGAAATTATTTATTTGTTTTTTTGGGGGGGTTATTTATTTAATTTTTTAAAATTGTTTTCATACAACATCAATTATATTTGTCTAGTTGATGATCCCTTTAGAAATAGTCATTCCCCATCCCCTTCCCCTTGTTCCTCCCCCACCTCCCATCACTCTGACTCCTCTCTCACCACCAATTGTCTATCAATGTTTGACCCATTGGTTTCTTCCGTTTCTTTTCTGGGACAATGTCCTTTTCCTAGATAAGGAACTGCATTCTTGGGATGCAGCAAACCGTGCTGCTTAAATTTCCAGGCATAATTTTGCAGTCCAAACATGCCTGAAACTTCTTGCAGGGCCTTTATTGTGGTACTTCTTGTGGTATAGGAGACAGTCTCCTTTTCTCTAGGCCCTTTTGATCCCTCGTATCAGTGCCTCCTCATTCTTTTTTTTGTTTTGCTTTCGTTTTTGTTTTTTTGAGACTAAGTCTTGCTATTTTTGCCCACAGAACTGCAGGTTCACGTTGCCCCCGGTAGGGGTACCACAGACTCAAGCAATCCCCAGCCTCAGCTTCCCAGGTAACTGGGTTTACGGGCGTGCACCACCACACCCAGCTATTTTTTGGGGCACTAGGTCTCGCTATATTGCCCCAACTGGGACTCGAACCACTATCCCTAGCCCCAGCCACTTCATAGGCTGAAGCTTGCAGGCACGCACCACCATGCCCGGCTGTTTCCTCATTCTTGCTGGTTGTCTCCATCATTCTGATTTCTGTCCCATTTTACAGGTTCTTCATCTTATAGTTCTGGCCTCTAGCATTAGGAACCTGTCTTCCAGCCATTATTGGTAGAAAAGTTCCCCAACGGGGACAAAAATCAACCAAGGTTGGTTCAGCTCATCTCCTCTTTTGTGGTTCACAGGTGTGCTGTGGGACTGCAGCCTTCCTCCCCCTATGGAAAAGGAGGACATCTTGCTCATGTTGAAGGTCAATCTGAATGGGGAATTTGACTCCCAGCCCCTGGAAATATTGTAGGTGAAGTTCTGTGACAAGTCATCACTATAGTTGATCTCACAGTCTTGTGTCTTATGGTTCCAACCATGCTCTCTTTGGGTCCTGCTCAGGTGATGGATGCATCCAGAGTCTTTATATATTCTTCTCACATCCTGTGTATCTGCAACTGGGTTACCATTTTTCTTGTTCCGGGTGAAGACTGACTGAAGTGGGAGTAAACCAGAGGAGGTGCTCCCTATTCCCCCATGCTGGTCACTCAGGTCTATGCGGGTATACCTGGAGGCCTTTTGCTGGGCACGTATGCATCTGGACAGACAACCACCGCCTCCTGTCACCCTCAAACCAAGAAGAGGCAGAAAACCCAGAGCCTCCAGGCCTTGGTCTTGGCTTTGCAGAGCCCAGACCACTCCAGTGCAGAACTCCTCCAGCCCCCATACTATTCTTTTGGTTTGTAATGAATTTCTTGGTATTTTCTATATATAAGATTATATTATTTGTAGAGATAGTTTTACTTTTTCCTTTCTTATCCTTTCATTTTCATGCCTAATTGACCTAGCTAGAATCTGGTGACATGGCAGAAGTCTTTATCTTATAAGTGATCTTAGGGGGAAAGCATGAAACTTTTCACCATTAAATATGTTAATTGTAGATTATTTTTGATATCTTTTATCAGGGTGAAAAATTTCCTTTCCAGGCCTAGTTTATTACTTTTTCTAATCATGAGTGGGTGTTGGGTTTTATAGATACTCTTTGTACACTTTTTGTACTTTGAGATAACTTTTTCCTTTCTCCTATTAAAATAGTAAATTATATTAGTTAATTTTTTTAATGTTAAACTAACCTTGCACTCTTAAATTGGTCAAAACATACAAATCTCTTTGTATGTTATTAGATTTGGTTTGTTAGTGTTTATTGAGGATATTGACATATTAAAAATATATGTATATATATGATATATGTATGACATACTTAAATATGTCATTAAAATGTACACATTTAAAATAAACATGTCAACACCATAAAAATGAAACCAGCATTATTTTTCATGAACAGAACAGAACATGAACAGAAAACAAAGCAATATAATTAAATTCTGGCTAAATATTCTTTTTTCCCTTGGGCTTAATGTCCATGTTTTTGTTTTCATCATTATTGTTATTAAAGACAGAACAGATGTGCTTTTCTGTGCATCTTTAAAGAATAAAAGTTGCCAACCGAGACATGTATATGATAAACATGAATTTGTAATGACACAAAGTTTGCCTTTGGCACCTTTGGCATCTTTGGCACCTTTGGAGGCTGCTGTTCTGCACCTGACAAGTAAAGGGAAGCAACCAAACAACAATTTGCAGAAAAATGGGAGGAGTGATTGAAGGGGGGATACAGAGGGGAGATATGGAGGGAGGAAGAAGGGGGATACGGAGGGGAATATGGAGGGAGGAGGAAGGATCAATTAATGCACAATTGTGACAAATCAATAAAATGAATTAAAAAAATAAAATAAATAATCTAAATAAAAAATCTAAAAACAAAAAAAACAAAGGGAAGCAGCAGCATTTGTTTGGTGACCTTTCATGTGATAAACAGGCAGGTAAAGAAGAGAGGCTTAGGAAAACAAAGTATATTGTTCTCACAGATCTTGGTGATTGGAGACCAGCAGGTCAAGTGGGTTGCAGTGGAAAGCACCAGGGAAATCAGGATGCAAAAGATAGGAATAAGGGGAAGAATTAAGCCAGTCTTTATAGGGTTCCCACAGAAAAGGCAAGGAAGGGCAGGGTGAGCAGTTTAGGACTGGCTGACTGGAATCATTTTAGGGGCTCTAATTTAGGGGTGTGGTCTCTGTTTTGCTAGCACCTGGCTTTGGGGTGATTAAAGGAGAGGACTACTGCTCTTGTGGTGCACAAATCAGATAGTGGAGGTTGTTGCTCAGTGTTGGTTGGTTTGCATAACAAAGGCATGCTCAAAGCTGAACTTTCTGTCTCTAAGAACTGACTGACTGACTCTGGAGGACAGCTTCACCCCAGTCAGAAAATGTTTTTCGGATGTCACGTCATAATAATCAGAAATTGAAAATATATCCATGCATATATACAGTCGCATGTCAAAGATATTTTAATCAGTGAACAACCACATATATGACAGTGGTTCCAATAGTGATACCATACAGCCTAGCTATGTAGGGGGCTATACCGTTTAGGTAGGTGTACATGCACTCTATAATGTTCCCACAACAGAAAAACTGCCTGATGACATTTCTCAGAAAATATCGCCACCAAAAATCCCAGTCTACATATATACATGTACATTTGTATATGCAAATGCACACCTGTATTTAAAATGTACACAGCTGGCCATCGGGGCTTCCTTGCCAGCGGGAAGCAAAGGGGGTCAAGGTTTCTGGGTAAGCCCCCTAAGCCGGGTGAGCCCCGGAAGGGGGATAGGGTGGAGGAGGTGGCCCCACCCACCAGCCGATGGCTGCTTCACCGGGCAGCCATCTGCAGCTCGGATTGGCCGAGCCATGTTGCCCTCTGCTCCTAGTGCAAGGGGAGCAATGGAGGGCGCAGGCTCCGCCCTTGGGGCCCGCCCCCGCGCAGGGAGGTACCGGCAGTGGGCAAGCAGGGGCGGGGAGCCTCTTCCATTTTGCTCTCACTCCAGCTAAACTTCAGAGGATGAAGAACATGCGCAACACAAACCCCAACATAGAACGGGTGAAGGACCATGCAAAAGTCCAGCCCACAAGCCTGAGATGGACACAGCAGATGGACAACTGAGAGAACCAGTGCATGTGAGACAAGAGAAACAACTGTGGAGACATGATGTCACCATGCGCACTTATGCGCTCACCAGGCCAAGAAGACCCAGGACTTCATTTTGGAGATGCCTTCAAGGAGAGCAACATACCCTCCCCACACTACGGGAGAGAAAGTGGTAATCGGCCTAACATTAAAACTGCAAACTGATCTCCAAAGGCCATTCATAGATGCCTGTATTCACAGAGAAACTTCTTGACCAACACTAGCAAGACCCCTAAATCTGACACCATAGCCATAAGGAAAAGCAGCAAAGCAGTGGAGATGGGATTGGAGAAGACGGCCTGCAGCAAGAAAACATGGATAGATAACAAATGAATGCAGACTGTCCACCCAATGCAAACTTAAGACTGAAACCTACCAGCAAGGCTCGCCTGGTTCTAACAACACAGTCCCTCACCCAGTGAAAGGACACTGCCATGGGAAAGAGACTAATGCACTTAGCACAACTAGTAAACAACAAAGAGTGGGGGTTGAGAGAATGGAAGGGGCACCAGAGGGAGGAGGGAGGGGGAAGTATCCCAAAAAAACACAGAGGTTGTGATCTAAAGAACAAAATAAATAAAACATAAAAAATAAATGTACACATAGCATTTATCCCACTTAGCTCTTTCATGCCATATATCAGGATGATTGGAGTAGATAAAGGAAATTTTATTCTTTATAAATGAATCCTTGATTAATCAAAACCAAAACTTCTAGACCATGTATGAAGTAGGAATGACCCTGTTATGATGACATTGATCTAGATCATGGCTTCTTCTAAACCAGTAAGTGGCATATTGAAAAAGCACTTACTGCGGGAGGGGGTCATTACCTCAACCCCTTGTTTAGTTTAGCTTTTCTGCCAGTGGAAAGACCAGAAACCCCACTGCTCTGAGGAGGCTGCAGCAGCGTGCCCACCCTTACCTCTGAGGTCTTTTCCACCCAGCTTCTGTGCGCAGCCAGCCAGTGGGACAGGTGGTGCATAGAGCCCAGGGAGATACATAACATTATCTATTACAGGAGAGATATAATGATGAAAGTAAAGTTCTTGCGCCAAGGGGCATTGTGCTGAAAGGGTCTTCCATGGAGGGCCCACTCTTCATGCAGGGAGCACAGTAGGAGTCCTGTTTTGCAGGAGAGGCAGAGGCTCCCAGTGGGAATTTGTGACCAACAAGAACTGGAGTCAGGCCATGTAACAGTTTTCAAGAACTGAGGCTGAGCCTGTCCTCCACGGTGTGTCAGCTCTGAGTAGCAGCGTGGCACTGGTAGGCACTCTATGAATGAATGAAGAACCAGTGAATGCCATAGCTCATGCTCTTAACTACAAGTAAACGTGTCTTGATTGGACCCCTGAAATGTGCTGGGTGATAACAGTAGATACAGGCTTGGAGAGCTGCTTCCATCAGACCTAAAAATCTCTGTCCTGGGCCGTAGAGGGCAGGCTTCATGCCAGGCACTATGGAACCTGCGGCCTCCACTTGCCCACTAGGACTCTTCCCCTCTCCTCTTACCCAGGACCATCAAATGAGATTTTCCTCCTGGCCCTCCTGCTCCATGCACATACGTCTCAGAAAGACTGTGCACTCCAAGAGTCAGGGACTTGTCCCCTCAGTGAGGTCACTGGTTGACAGCAGGACTGATATGTGTCGGGAGTAGTCCAGGCTATTGCATTTTGACCTCTCATCATGAGAAAAGGAACCCAAGACCCAAAGGCTTCTTTTGTTTTTGGAGGCAACATGTTCCACACTTGAGGACACAGTGGTGGGATTTTCACTGTCAAGTGGGACCCAAAGCAAGAAAGAACTTCACAGCAGGTTCAGGCTGAAAGGAAGCTCACCCCTCCTGCTTGGCCCACAAGGCCTAGCAGATCTCCTAGAAATGATACCAAATGAATAAGAGCACTAAAACTTAACAACGAGAGTAACTGATACTAAATCAGTTGCAGTATTCTTCCACCAGTGCTCACAATTGCAAGATCATTCAGGGTTAGGGAACAATGATAACCAGATTTATTTAAAAACAAGGAAAAACAAAGAGTCACTAAGGCCACAAGTGGCCAGTTATCTTACCCCAGTTACTGTGCAGTCTCACAGTCCTAAACAAAAGGCTGTGCTTCCAGGATGGTGTCTTCCTACTGACAGGGGGTCGTGAGAGGGAGGTGATCAGACAAGACACTATGCAGGGTAGAGCAGTAAATCTGTGCACACACATTGTTCATAGCCTATCTACTCTGAATTAATTTTCCAGCCCAAGGACACATCTGGAGGAATACGAAGGCCAGCCTCAGCATCCTGGGCGTGAGAGGTCAGGTGTCTAGGAGACTGATAAGGAGCTCCAGGACTGGACATCACAGGCTGCTAACATCATTGAAGGTCAGCCTAATGCTGTACTGTCTTTGTTCAACTCACTATAAAAAGCCAGCTGGAAATGAAAAATTAAGGTAGTTTCTTTAGGATTGGAACTCTATCCCAACACCCTCCTACTCCTCCCACCCCCCTCCACCATCTTCTAAGTTGCTGACTAATACCTTAAAGTGTACCTAAAGATTCAATTTCTGGGTCAAGCGCAGTGGCACAGCCTTTAATCCCAGGCTAAGAAGGGAGGCTAGGAATTGCTTGAGTCCAGGGTTTGAGACCCACCCCGAGCAACATAGCAAGACCTAGTCTCAAAAAAAAAAACAACCAAAAACAGCTGGGCATGGTGGTGCACACCTGTAATCCCAGCTACCTGGGAGGCTGTGAGGCTGGGGTTCGCCTGAGTCTGTGGGGTCCCACAACTGAACCTGGATCTGGACTACTCAGATCTGATCCAGGATTGGGACTACCCTGGGCAACATAGTGAGACCTGTCTCAAAAAAAAAAAAAAAAAAAAAAAGATTCAATTCCTGCCTCTGCTTTATTGGTATTCAGTGGTGACAGGTGGCCCAAACTCCTGTCTTCTGGTGACATCATAACTCCAGACCTGAAACGAGTATTCCAGACAAAAGGGCATGCAGCCAAGATGGTGTCGTCTGTGTTCTGAACAAAATGCCAAGATGGTGTCCCAATAGCTTTTACTTCCCCTTCTCTGGGAGGCCCACAAATTCCAGTTTCCAGCACTTCACCTCTCCTATTTGAGAGGTTCCCAGGTTCTATTTTTAGCAAGTTTACATCTTGTCTTGAGAGGTTCGGATTCGGTTTTCCACCACCAGCTTTACCTTCCCCATCATTGGGAGGTTCAAAAATTCTGTTTTCAAACAAAGGGCCTGTACTTGAATTTCTAGCCACTTTCTCCAGCAGTTACCAAATCCCAGGTGACCGACCTCTGTGATCCTCGAGCTCTTGAAATGGTCCCCTTCAGGGCCAAACTCCAGCATGGTGCACTCTTTTCACATTTCTTCTACAGTTTCTTATATATCCTTCTAGTCTCCATCCACACTGCCTCTTCTTGCCTTCAAGGCATGTTTCATCAGTACTATTTCTCCTCACCTGCACCCACTTCCATGGGGCCTCATCTGTAATAGACTTTGGCTCTAGCTTTACCTTGCAGGTCCCAGTTACAGAAATATCCATAGCAGAGACAGGTGGCAGGAGGTGTTTCTCAAAGTCCCTGTAAAAGGTTCAGTGTACACTCTTAGGGCCTCCATGCAAAGGACATACATCATCCGAGAAAGAAAGCAAAAGTTGACCACAAGGCCATGGGACATTGGGACATCAAGTGACCACATGGCCAAAGCAGACCATCCCATGGGCTAGACCCAACAAGAGCACAGTGAGGTGAGCACAGTGGTGGGTTGTCACAGGAAAAGACAGATGCTCTGCATCAGTTAGAGTCAGGGACACAAAAAAGCACTTGTATCACCCACACTGCAGCTCAGCCCTCCCCTTGACCACTGGGACACTAGCTCCAGGAGGTCCTTTGACCACAGGCTCTTGTCTGCAAGTTCCTTGAGGTGGATTTTAGTGCAAAGAGATCTTAATTTTACTGTAAGAAGTTTACAGTGTTTTATCTTCTGGTTGCTCTTTTCCTGGTTTGTTTTAAGAATTTCTATCCTGAGATCATCAAGTAATTATCATACAAAATTTTGATAACTTTGTCTTTCACATTTCACTTTAATATATTTGAAGCTAATTTGCTTATGATGTCAGGGTGGGATTGCACCTTCTCCAAAACTTTTTTAAACATAATTTCATACTTAAGGAAAATTTGTAAGAATATAAAGATTTGTAATTTAGTCTTCACTCAAGTTCCCTTCATTTTACTATTCTTAATTTCTCTCTCTCTTTCCAACCCACCAACCACACACACTGTGCTTATGAAGGTAAGATATAAACAAAATCACCTTTGTTCATAAATGTTTCCATGTGCATGAACAGTCTCTTCTACAACTACAGTACAATTATCAAAATCAGGAATTAGCATTAAAACAAACAGCTCTCTAATCAACAGACTTTAATTAGATATTGTGAATTGTCCCAGTGCTCCAGGATTAGCTGAGTCCAGCCACTGACTATCTTGGGTGTCCATTAGTCTGGATGAGGTCATGAGGTCATGTCACTCTCATTACTAAGGGCCAGTTATTTTACAGAGTCCACCCTTTTGGGTTTATCTGAAGTTTCTGCAGATTGGGACCCATCCTGTGCGTGTGCTTTGGGCAGAGATGTGGGGTTTGCAGGCCCTTGCAGGAAGCAGTACCAGTCAGCCCAGTGTTATATCTGTTGCTTTTGCTGCTGAGCGCTGGGTACGCTTCCCAAGGTGCATGGAAACCTTGACTTCAGGTTTTGGGAAAAGGAAAGGACTTTACTGTGAGTCAATTAAGAAAGGGAACATGGTTATACCGATTTGGGGATAGGCTTGACCAAAGGAGTCAATTTGTATGGACTGGAAAGGAGGTTGGGTCAAAGAAAAGTGGACTTGGCTGAAATTTGTTGACTAACCATGGGGCAATTCATCCATGGGGAAGTTTGAGATTTTCTTCAGATTTGTGACTCTCAAATTTCTGCTGGTGGTCCCTCTCCTGCCTTTGTAGCTCCCAGCTTCCAGCCATCTTGGAGCGCAGGTGGAGCTTAGTCAATAAGCCTCCAGGCTCTCCTGTGTCTATAAAGTCAAGTCTCAGAGAAAACTTGAGATAAGGTTTTTTTCCCTCTCTTGTGCTTTTAGGGTTCTAGACCAATTTAACCAAGCCTTTAACCAAGGCTTACCTTGGTTTCAGCTTTTCTTTTCTTTTTTTAAAATTTTTTTTATCCATTGAGGCATTTTATTTGCATGTATGTTTTACATCCCTAGAAAAAGAATCTCAGAATTTTTCCTCCTGTGTGTTTTCATCTTTCTTCTTCTTGGTCTATGATGCCAGCTGAGATCAGTACAATGAAACCAAACTGGTGGGATGGGAGCATATTATGCTGTCATTTTTCTAGATCTTTGAGTTGCACATCAAATCTGAGGCCGATCACTCCACACTTGTTTAACCTTCCTGTAAAGTTCACAGCAATTTCTCCAGCTCTGTGATCATCAATTATTTTAAATTAGCCAATATAACCATCTTCATTATCAGTCAGAAACTGGATGATAACATCAGAGCACGGCCTAATAAGAACCTGGCATGTGCCTCTTTTTGGCATTGTTGGTTCTCTTCAGGGTATCGGCCAGGGCATTCATGTGCAGCATTACGGCGGCACAGAAAGATGGCGGAAAGAGGACGGGCAGGATGAGCGCACGAAGTTATGGGTGGTCTCAGCTTTTCTACTGTAAACCAGGAACATCAAACTCTAAGTTAGGTGGCATCTAGCAGCCTGAGGTCGGGTCTCTGCAGGCTTCAGCCTCAAATGCTGGAGAAGCTCAAGACAGTCAGTTACACAGCCTTGTGGCAAGAATGTCACCACGTGATGTCATAGAATGTCACTGCTCAGCTCTATGGGTGGCCTGTTGAGATCACTGTCACATATGGGGTCTGTTGTTGATAACAACATCGAGAGACACGTGTCTGGATATGGTTGTCCTACAAACGGGACACTGCAGGCCACTCTGAAAGGCCATCCCCAGGGCTGGGGGTCCTCTCCCATGAGGGTGGGGAGAAGCCCAGCCACAAGAGTTGTGCTCAAAGTGAACACCCCTGGCCTGACCATTTTGACACTGAGCAGACTTCCTACCTGATTTTATGATTTCTGTTTCCCTGACTCTACTGGACTCCCTGCCTGCTTTTATCTAATTATTTTTATCTAATTATTTTCCCAGAACTAACTTTCTTTTTCAAGATATATTTATTTCAGATATATTTATTAACCAGTGTAAATCCCAACACAATACACAAACATAATTCCATGCATTACAGGGAAATATTTCCTGGTTAAGTGGAGAATTATGCAGATGGCTTCTGGAAGACCTTAATTTTAAGCAGTTTTATAGTAAATATCTCATTTAGAAGTCTGGACCTTCTTTATTCAGTTTGCTGTAATACACATTCACATTGAAGAACTTGTATTGATCATTGGGACCCAATTTGTTCTGGGATTCAGGATTCTGGATTATTCTTTCTGTTCCAACTGACATCTGGATTGAACAAAGTCAAATGCAAGACATAGAGTGCTGCTCCAGTACCTCCCACTCCAATAAATGCAAAGAAAGGAATCAAGCTAGGATGCTTTTTGGCCTGACCGATGAACTGATAGAACATGGCTGCGGGAGGTAGAGGCCTTGGACTGGGAATATGACCACAAACTTATGGGGCCCTGTACGAAGTCACTGCATCTAAGCTGTGTGGACGTCCAAAGAACTAACTTTTAACTAATTATTTTTCCAGAACTAGTCATTTTCCCTTTGAATGTGGCCATACTTTTGAGATTATGTGAAAAATCCTGTCACTGCTCACACTTTGACCTACTAGTTTTAACAACTATTGGTGTTTCTTGCCTGAATCCCTTATTATTAAATCAAATGAAGATTTTCTAATTCCATCTAGGTCTTGCTATTTTTGCCCGTGGAACCGCAGGTTCATGTTGCCCGGGGTTTGACAGACTCAAGCAATCCCCAGCCTCAGCTTTCCAGGTAGCTGGGATTACAGGTGCGCACCACCATGCCCAGTTATTTTTTTTGGGGGGGACAGGTCTCGCTATGTTGCCCTGGGTGGGTCTCAAACTGCAATCCCCAGTCCCAGCCGCAACTCCATAGGCTGTCACATACAGGCACATGCCACCATGCCTGGCCTTCCATCTTTCTTTTTATATTTATTTGTAAGAAAGAACTTTCACTTTCCCACTTATTCAAGTCATTGTAAACTAGCACTTTTAAAATTTCTTATCTCACTCCATGGCTTCAATTCTTTATTGCCATTCTTTATTTTGAGTCCACGTTGCCCTGGAATTGACCTGTGGACCCACATCCAGTCAGCAGCTGTGTCCTTTGTCATGCTCTGGCCTTCTGAGCACTTTCCTGACTCCAGCACCAGCATCAGTTTTTCCCCCAATGACAGAAGACCTGCTCCTCTTGGTGGACAATTGTACTTAGAAACCAATGTCTGGCCCAAGTGTGTTCACTGTTACCAGAGTGTCCTTGCTTCTACACCCTGTAGGAGAAGAAAACTGGAAAACAGAGGGTGTGTGTGTGTGTGTGTATGTGTGTGTGTTTGCAAACATGTGGATCTATAGCTATTTTTATATTAAAGATATATGTAAATATATCCACATACTTTCTATGTGGATACCTTTAGTTCTAAATCTAAAACGTCCCACATGGAGAACTCCAACTTTCCCCACCAGTGAATCTGGCTCTTATTTTCCAAGATGTTATTTACTAATTTACATGGAAAGGAGTTTCAGAATTGCTAACCTAGGCCATGAAGAAACCTACAAATGGCACTTGAACGTTTATTTAGAGCTCCTTTTCTCTTCAGTCTGAGAATTAAATATTCTTCATTTGAAAGATACTGGTCCATTTGCTTCTGTCCTTCTTGATTTTATTTCTTCTCTTTTCTGTGAATGTAGAACATTACCATGGTTCCAAAGGTCTTCTTAGAGAAGCATCTCTCCCCCTCTGGTCCTTCAGTCCTTCCATTTCACCCCCGCCCTAGTACAACCCATCTCTTCAGTTTCTGGTTTATCTTCCCTGTGTTTCTTTTTGTTTAAATCAGTGGACATGTGGAAATTTTCATATCTTTTTCTTTTTTCTTACACAAAGATTAACTTAAGTTAAACAGAGAACAAGCCCAAAATGTTGTCATTTGTGCTAAGTGCAGTGCCATGTTACTTAGCACTTGGAGCTGCTCAGTCTCTGCTCTCCTGGAGGTGGAACTTTATACCGGCCCATTGGGAATCACCAGCCCTCTGCCTGGCATACCCCACCATCTCCATATGGAAAATATTCAGCCCACTTTTTTGCCTATGACAACTGAACTTCCCCCCCTTCCTTTCTACCTATGACATCTTGCATTTTGCACAGCTCCTGAGAGCTACTTTCTATCTGCTACAGGATGCTGCCTGATTCAAATTTATTTTTGTTCAAATAAGCTCTCTAAATTCTTAGTCTGCCTCAGTTTATCTTTTAGCACTGGACATACTCTTTTGCTCCTTGCTTTCTCTGCTTAACGACCTATCTTGGGCAGCCTGTTGCATGGGTTCCTAAGGACCCTCACCTCCATCACCTCACAGAGGCTGGCCCCAGAGTGGAGATGTACCTGGATGATTTGGTGGTCCTGTTTATGAGCATGTACCAGTAATGGGCAATTATAGATGAGGATTTAATGAATCATTGGTTATTTTTTAATATAAAATTGAATTTTCTGAATGACTACACATTCACTTGATTCAAATGTAAAATTACAAAAGCCAGCTAAATATGCCATTTGATTATTCTTTATTAAATGATATATATACAGGTACTGATATAAACATCATAGCCTATATGACTTTTTGGTGACATTCACAAAAATTCTCTACCCAGTAGTCTTAAAAGAAATTAAAATCAGTTGAAGGAAAAAATCCGCAACACTGAAAGTATTCATTTTTTTCAGGAGCCCTGGCGCGTAGTGGGGACCATAGTGCTGGGAGAGTCATTCCCATTTTGGGACTTTCAATTGACTGTTTTGGGGTTGCAGAAAGAAACAAAGGGACATCAAGGGACAACTCTTCAATGAAAATATACTTAGACAGGAAATCTCCTGTCTGTGCTGAACAGGACTAGTTTGGAGGGTGTTTCTTGACACTGGGCCCGGGTATACCCCTTATGAAAAAGTGAGTAGAGCAGGGCTGAGCCCAGGAGTTGAACTGAGATGTGGGCACCCCAATATCAGCCTGCAGCTGGGATGGCCTTTGCATCCCCAAAGTGACAGGTCATTGAAGGTGGGCGGCCCTGCATAGGGAACACGAACAAGGAGACAGCTCTCTGCCAACGCCATTCCAGGGGAACAAGAAGCCTAGGCGCCTCAGCCTGCAGCATGGGTGGCAGAGGGCGTGGGGTGCACTGCCACACCTCCAAGTCATGCTGCTCCAGAGGTTGCTCACCTCACACAGTAAGTTCTTGCCGCTGTGCTCTGTCAGGACTCTAGTTTTTTCTCCTGGGGTTTTCAGGGGAAGTAGAAAAGACTGATGGGATAAATGAAAACTAGCACCATATCTGTCTCAGGCTTCATCTCCTCCCACCTCTGCTACCCAGTCCACACAGGCCCACCCTCTGTTAGCACTTCACCCTACCTGTGTTAGCAGAAATAATGAGGGGCATCCTGGAAACCCCCAAACTTTGCACATTCTAAGTGGGTTCTGCCATCTGCCATATACTTTTAGTTTTAGGCCTTCAACAGAAAAGAACTGGAAGAGTGAGAGAGAGAAGAAACGATAGTTTCCCAGCGAAGCACCCCAAGTTACCCAGTCACTTATGGGTAAAAGCCCAGCCAAACAGGGCTGACTCAAAGCAGGGTCACTGAGGCCCGAAAGTTTGTCACAAGTCTAAGGCCCCTTGTGATGGGGACCTGTAGGAAAGGGACAGGAGAGGCCAGGCAGGAATGGAAGGAAAATAGTAAAATCAAAGCACAGGTCAAGGTAAAGGCTGCCATTGTCAGCCTTCCAATGGGACTCTCACTCACATCTTTTCCAAGTGTCTCCTTTCATGTCCTCTAAGTCCCTGGTACAAGTTCAAGACCAAAAAGCAAGCAAGCCCCCTTCACATGTCTCTCCACAACATGTGCCTCCTTCCAACCTTCTCTCGAAGCCCTTTTTCGCATCCCCTCGCAGCTTAGCTGCACCTTACCTTGGGTGGGGCTGTAACTGGTATCACCACTCCCAGGTGCACCCCACATCTCCTAACCGTAGGAGTTGCAGCCTCCTGTCTGTGTAGCTGCTCCAGGGTGTATACTCCATTTCTGGCAAACGGCACCACATTCCCAAGGTCTTATCACCAATTTGGCCCAAGTCATACTTTTAAATGGTCTTTTCATTGCTCTTCAGGCCAACACACACCCCAGGGTGTGCAAAGGCAGTGCACACAGAAGGTTTGTGGGCCACGCCACAGTGACATGGCTCTAGAGAGTACCCTGTGTCGGGATGGTGTTGCTAATGAAATGCCCCAGTCTCTTGCAAGGTGGTGTTGGCCCAGGTCACAGCAGGGCCACGTCTGAACTCAAGTCACTTCCAGGAGGTGCAAATGATGGTGCCAGGGTCACATATGGCAAAGACCAAGGATCTGTCGCTGACTATGTGGGAGTGGGGGAGCTAGGGAGCTTGAGAACTCGGTGCCATAGTTGGTTAGTTGGGGGCCAGAGAGGAATTATGAAACAATTATTGACATTTAAATAAGTTACAGATTAGTTAACAACCTCAATTCATTGTTAATTTCATTTTGACTGTTGTGCCATTGCTACAAAAGATGCTAACTATCAGGAAGCTAGGGAAGAACATACAAGCTTTCTCTGTACTAGGCTTAAAAACAACTTTATGGAGGAATGTAATTTGTATACCATAAAGTTCACAAGCATATAACTCAATGACTTAGAAAAGTGACAGCAAATTGTACAATTGGCACCATAATTCAATTTCAAAACTTTCTATGATCCAAGTAAGATCCCTCATTCTCCAACTCCACGATGCCAGTGACCTGTTTTATTTTGATTGATTTACATTTTTCATACATTTTCCACAAAGGGTTTCAGATCATATGTGGTCTTTTGTGTCTGGTATAAGTTTATTTAATGTTTTTGAGAGCTTTCTATTATTTTCACATTTTTGTACTTCTATAGTTATTTCAAAATGACAAGTGTGGGGGAGGAAAGAAAGGAGAAATAAATTGCTGCCCCTTCTCTTGTGGGAGAGCCCTAGGTGCCTCTGGAGCCAGTATTCCCTGACTGGGAGAGTGGAAGCTCAGCAGAGACAGAGCCTGAACAGATTTGCTGAGTCAGATCCAAGCTGCAAGGATCATGTAGTGTCCCCACCACTGCCACTGTGGCAGGAAAAATGCAATGCTGGCCAGAGGTACAGTGGTGAAAGAATTCACCAGATACAGAATGGAGAACAGGAAAGGTGGATTTATCAAAATACCTTGTGAGGGAGCAGGAGGTAGAACATGAGACATTGTCTGCCTACCAGGGATTTGGGGATCTCATTCATGATTATTACCTGCTGGGATGTCTGGTTTTGGACACTGACCTTGAATGTGTTCTGGCCCTGCTTCTGTATTCATGGTCAAGGTGACCCTCTTAAGACCAGTTCCCATAGCAACCTAGTCGTTTACTCATTCATTCATTCGTTCGTTCGGTCATTCATTCATTCATTCATTCGTTTGTTCATTCATTCATTCAAGTCTCCCAATGCCAACTGGTCAAGGAGTAGAGCCTTAGTTTTCAGTCTTAGTAATGATGACCGGACAGCTGTCATAGCTAGTCCACTCAGAAGTCCCTATTTCAGCACGGGGTGGCCAGCAGTCAAAACTGAAATTCATCACAGCTGCAATTGGGCCTTGAATTGACTGAGTTTTCAGTTACCCACTCACCTAACAGGGGCCATCAGTTTTGTTTTTGTTTTTAGGGTACAGACTGGAGAATTAAATGGGTCTATCTGAGGGAAACTTTCAGGGTGGCACTAATCTATGACTTCCCTCCAGAATGTGACACTGCTTTTCATACACTCTCTTGACTAAAGGTAGAAGTTTTAAAATATTTTCAGCTGGCCAAGGACCCAATAGGCATGTTTTGCAACAATACAGTGTGTCTGCTTTGATGAAAAATGTGGGCCCCAGAAATGGCCAGACAGTGCTGTGGGCCCAGTGGTCCTGGGCATTTTGTGTAGTTTAGTCCTGATAACAAAGCTATAAGCTAGAATGGGCTGTAGGCATTCATCTGGGCCCCCGATTGGTATCGCATAGAGTCCCCTTCCCCTTTAAACAAATATGATCAACAGCAGCAGCCCTTGGGGTTCTTATTATATAGCAAGATGCCCTTCAGCAATAACCATCAGCAAACTGGAAAAAATAGAGCTTTATTACTTACAATACCAGGAAGTTACACAGCACACCTGGGCCACAGTGAGGCTGTGACATGAGCACAGGAGCTTAAGTCCTGTTTTTATCATGGTTGAGTGTGGGAAATCTAGAATTTCATGGCACACTCTTTATCAGTGAATTCAAATCATAATTGTAGGAATTTAAAGTACAGGAAGAGATACAAAAAAGAAAAAAGGAAGAAATGCACATCAGTCTTAACTGACCAGTTCTCTAAATAACCAGGATCTGTAAAATAGATTCCTGGGTGGGGGAGGTGGCCTGTGTTCAGAGTGCTATGGGACAGGCTGGGTGTGAGCTGGCCTTTTGATGCCTCCGCATCAAAGCTGAAGTCAGGCACATGCATTACCAAAGTGAAAAGCCAGTTATCAGGTTTCACACTACACCAGTGAGCTGGGCCTGGACCAAGATGTCATTTAATGTTTGTCCCAGTACTTCCCTGGTCTAACTAGGAGCATAATGACATGACTTTCACAGGTGTCATTGTCAACTCAGACCTTGTATCCAAGCACCAAAATGTCTCCTCAGTGTTCCTCTTCTCCGGGGTCTGGTCTTCTCTGTGTGTCTCTTTGGGAAAGACAAGGAGTATCATTACCACATACACTGTAGATGGGGGTGTTGGCTAGGCCTCCCCCTCCATGGGATCTGTCATCTCCTTTGGTGAAGAAACTGGTGAAGAGTGTTCCGGGAACTAAATGTGAGTGCATGGCAGCTTTCCTACACCTATCAGCAAATCTCTGCAGGTGTCTGAGGAGTCAGCACCTCCTCACACTGTCTATAAGCCATCAAATTTCACAGGTACAAACTCAATCTCTTAGGATTCCCTTCTACTCCAGACAGCTCTTGTTTCTTGGGCTTCTGAACAACTGGCTACAGATGGAAGGTTCCTATGACATCCTATGACCACTCCCTGAAACCTCAGGATCCAGTCACCACCTCAGATTGACCCTGGTGCTTCAGTCTAGTTACAGATCAGAAATTCTCACAACTCCTACCCAGTTTCACCTAATTTGCTAGAGTGGCTCAGAGAATTCAAGACACTCTTTACCTCACCTTTAACACCAAGGTGTTAAAAAGGGAACTAAGGACTCAGTCACGGGAGATCCACAGGCCAAGGCATGGGGAAAGGGCGCAGTGCTTCCATACCCTTTTCTCAAATCTCTGTGTATTCCCCAACCCAGAGATGCTCTGAATCTCTGAGTGTTTGGTGAAGGCTTCATCACTTAGGTATGACTGACTAAATCACTGGCCTCAGGGATCCATTCAACCTACATGCCTCCTCTTCCTCAGAGGTCTGGGGGTAACATGGAAGTGGCAGTCCACTTATCATGTGATTGGTTCTCCTAGCAATTCCTTCCATCTTAGGTGCTTATCCTCCCCTGCCCTACTCCCAAAGTCACCTCCTTCACATAACAAAGGACATTGATCTCTGTGCTCAAGAAATTACATGGCTTTTGGCAGTAGTGAATCAGGAACTATAAATGGAGACCAAATATGTATGAGAAATACATGTTGGTCATCAGAATGATTAATAGATAAATATTTCTTATTAATCACAATACTGCACTAGGCAAGGCTTTTTGACTGTTTTGGGACTAACTCCCCCAGCCATCCAATCAATTCAGCACTTCTGATTGGAGGAAAAAGCCATCTCCTTGTCAGCTGCCCCTCCGTGGAGGCTACCAGCATCCATTAGTGCCTTCTTGCTCTCTGAGGCTCAGATCCTCCAGCTTGGTTTCTCACTGTACTTGCCTGCACCTGACTTCTGAAAGGGCTCTACTGCCATCTGGGCCTATTACTTTCATGTCACATCAACTCATTGCAGCCAGTTCTGTTATGTAGCACCCACTTCTCAGTGATGTCAGGGTCTCCCTATATTGTGCCTTCTCTTTTTGTAAGTGAGCTGCCCTCTGGATCCCTTGGAAGAACATATTGGACTGAAAGTTTTTTTTGGGGGGTGCATCTAAATATACATATCTAAATATGTAGCAATTCCTCCCATGAATTCCGCCCATGTATATCTAAATATGTATTTAGATATGTATATTTAGATATGTATATATAGATATGTAGGCCCAATACCCCTACCCCGGACATTTGGACCCATCACTATGCTGTAGCAGTTCTTGCATTTCTGCTCCTTTAGCACTAACCATGGTTTTCTCAAAGCTTCTAAGAGCCAAACTAGCCATGTGCTAGCACTGTTTTCTGGGCACTCTACCAAGGTGGGATTTCAGCAGGGTGCTCCCAGATGGAGCTTCCCTGAACTGACTTCCTACTAACTCCTTCTAAGACAGGATTTACTCTTCAGGGCCTGTTCACCCTGGCAAGGTCCTGAACATGCCAGCATGGGTATGTTGTTACACAGTCCTCATTTTTGACCAATGTCAGGTAAATGAGTTGGTCAGACTTTCTTCTCCATTAGCTTCTATGACCAGCACTTGTGGTATTGTACCTCCCATGATTGTACATGCCTGGGTTCAGTGGGTATTCACATGCCTGAGTGGGCACACTGGGCCTGGGAGGAGAAAATAGAGAAGGGGCGTCACCCCAGAGGGGAGGAGCACAAGAGAGAGCACTGGAAGAAAGCACAGCAAAGAGAATGAATGCGAAGAAAATGCCAGAGAAAGAGGCCAGAGAAAGAGTGAAGATTCCTGGAGGGATGGGAGGCCCCCTCCACACACACCCCACCTCAGCCTTGCCCTGCATGGTGTGTCTGTGTAACTGCTAGAACCAATAAAAAACATACCAAGACTTGCTATGCATGCACTACAATTGGCACCACAAACAGGATGCTTACATGACAGATACCCAGGAGGGCAAGTAGAAACCAGATCTCAATGGGGGGGGCTGAGACTTGTGTGTGATTTCCCGTGGGTCTGCTGGAGACTATGTGCAGTGCAGCAAGTCAGAGCAAACCAATCAGATACTGAACCTAAAGAATGTAATGGATGGAGCCTAGTTGGGTCGGACATGGAAGCTTCGTGAAGGTGAAGTCCCTTTGGATGGTGGCTCAGGCCTTTGGGGAGGCCCCCAGCACACCCCTGCTGTGGCTTAGGCTGCTGGCAGGGGTGGGGGTAGGGTGAGTCTTGCTCCACCAGGGTCTCAGTAAGTGGTTTGGGTTCTAGGGATCTTGGGCTGAGGAATCCAGCCTCTACCTCCAAGTGGGCTGGGTGTAGAGGCTAGGTATGTCTGTTGAGCTTGGGGTATGTCCCCCTCTTTTATACTCTCATTTCAGCTAGACCTGTACTAGGGATAAGAAAACCAGGCACTCCAGCAGCAGCAGACTTGCAGGAGAGGAGAAGAACAAATCAAGGCCTGGATACACATTGCCTGGGCGGGACCCACAAGAGAAACAGCCGTGAGACTAGCTAGCATGGTGACCTGTCACAGAGCTCCACCTACAACATCTCCAGCAGGGCTGGGTAACCAAAACCCTGTTTCAGAGGTGTATGCACTGTGAGCAAGACTCCCTCCTTGTCCAATGGGGGAGGAAAGTCATGGAGATGTGGTTGTGGCCCCATGTCAGAACTGTAAACCATGAGAGAGGAGAGGAGCTGGACCAAGCATCTGCTGGAGTCTGTCCCCACGTACGAACTTCTCCACTGCCAGTGGTTGCAAGTTGGACTCCCAACTCTAGATGCCAGCACTATAAGGCTCAGAAGGAACATTATGTGACAGACATTGGAATGGAGGAGACAGCCAGCATGAATGGGGAGGCACAGAGCCCAGTGAACACATGAGTGTGGAGAAAAGAAGACAGTCTTCTCCATCATAGGAAGCACTACAATCAAAGAGCCGGGAGAACCCCACCACACACCTGCCCTACAAGAGGTTCCTGATATGCTCAGGCTGGCTACCGGCCTCACAGTTGCTCCTGGAGATCTGAACAGCATGGTCTGCTGCGTTCCAGGAGTATAGGTCCCCACCCAGGAAATGGACATTGCTCCAGAAGAAAGAAACCAGTGGGCCAAGCGTTGACCAATGACCTACAGCAAGAGAGGAGTTGGAGTGATCCGGGTGGTAAGCAGGGTGGTGGTATATGATGGGATGGGGAACAATAACTAAATACAAATATGACCAATGATGCAAATTAGAAAATTAAAAAATTATTTAAAAAAGTGTAATGGACCAAACCATCTCTTTTGAGTTCAGCAGAAGCAGGACACTCCAGAGCCCTAGGGCAACGAGCATGCATGAAAAATGAGAAATGCATATCTTTGACACTAGCCCCAGGGGTTGGTCAGTGAAATGCTTTGCTGCTAAGATTGGGAGTGAGTAGGGGTCCGGAGTACAGTTAAATTACAATATCTGATGATTAAGATAGTTATCTGGAGACCAGACACACCCCACCTAAAGCCAAAAAGTCTAAATGACACATTTTCACTTTCACCTCTGACTTTTCTACCCCATGTGATTGTTCTGTATACATATATTTCCATCAATAAAACAAGGCCAGGATCGCACTGCTCTTCAACAGATCTGTCACTAGTAACCTGCTCCACGACTCTCTGCTGCTTCCTCTTTACCAGTGTGTTGTTGTGTCCACGGTTCCTGCTTCTATACTGTGGTCCATACACAACAATTTCCAAATAGGAGGAATGCACCAGGCCTTACAAGGGATGAGTACTCTCAGATCTTTAGGGAAGCCTGTACTTTCAAGGTTTCCTAAAGCATCAGTTCATCCATATGCTCCTACCTGATGTGTGAGGGTCTGTTCCTTCCTATCAGGTGTATGACAGGAACTGGTGTATGGATTTGAAAGTTCAACCTTCATTTTGAGTCCTAAGTCCCAGCTCAAGTTCTTCTGCTTTGTTGGATCCTCTTATCTGTTGCCAAAGGAGGTCCTCTGGTTTCATTGCTGTCTTTAGTTGGTAATTAATCACCTTCAGCTTTTCATTCTTTCTCCAGCGCATGTGGTTGGCCTTCAGTAACAGAACTCAGTAATAAAGTTCTTTTATCTATTTTTTTATTTTATTATTGTAAGAAGACTGAAAATTTGTATACAGGAACCCTATTTAAGTAGGGTTGGTGGGCTAGAAGAGTGCCCAGAAATGCAGTCAGCAAACTACAAGTCCCAGCATGCCTTGCCTCTATAACAGGAAGTCATGTTCTATGCCCCAATAGAAGGCCCCAGTCTCTCCAAAGGCAATGAAAGGGGGTAAAAATATTAGGGGGTGCAAGTGTTAGGGGGCTGTGGTGAAGTTGGAGGGCTGTGGCCCCAGCATCTGCATTGGAATAGCAGCCATTGTGTCCTGGTGGGTGGTGACTTGGAGAAGGGAAGTTAAGCCTTCTCTCAAGAAAAGAGAATTACGAGACTAGGGAGGGGATAGAGAAAAACAGGGAAAGAAGAGAGAAGACAGAAAACCAAGAAGGAAAGTGTAGAGAGAAAAGGAGGAGGGAAGTTGGAAGGCCTCAGAGCTCCCTCGGTCATATGCAGGGCCCTTCCCTGGGTGGACATCCCCAGGGAAACAAGTTGGAAAACTTGTAACTTGCATAGGCTGACTTGGAAATTTATAGATGAGAACTTGGTTTAACTTTGAAATTGTAAAGCTTGGAAGTCTACTGGAGAACTGAAGAGAATTTGCTGTGTTGCTGTTTTCAACATGAGACTCTTGAGTGCTTGCTGTGTTGCTGTATCAAGTGAGTTTTGCTGATGCCAGGCCACTTTGGAGTTGGAGCTGAAAGAATGCCAGAGCTGTGCCTTTTGGAGAAGAGTTGACTATGCCTTCTTGGTTTTCCTTGTTGGATTTGAATCTCCTGCTTTCGGAGAAGGATCGATGACACCATCTTGGCTTCTTCTGAGTTGGAGTGAGTGGAGCTGTGTCTTTGAAGGAGTGATGGCACCATCTTAACTCCTTCATCTGGTTTAAGGTGGGGCAGCCACCATTTTGTGAATACACATGGCTGCTGCAACCATGTACTCTTTGGACTAGAGACTGAACCGTGTGGTAAGATTACCGAAGGGGTTCCCTTGCACCCCTCAGTGACTCTTGTCTAATTTGTCTTTTAATAAGCAAATCTGTTTTTGCCTCCTTCTTAAAGTTTATTTGGTCTTGCTACTGCATGCATGGGCTGGGAAGAACCTGGTGTGTGGCTGGCTTTAAAAGGCCAGCTGCTCCCCTTTGTAAATTAGGTTAAGCACCCCGATATCACAAGCTCCTGATCTGGGAAGTGCGTATGTGTTTCTTTATGAGACTGCACTTTCCAAATTACCTATTTGTTGTTTCTGAATAAAAATTTTGTGGTAAAATAACTATTTCTTTTCGAGGTCAACAAAACTTAGCATGAGAACTATCCTCCACTTTTTAAAAGTGTACAATACTTTGTACAGTGGACCTCTAGGGGTTATTTCTCTTAACTGAAACTTTCAGCCTGTTCATTAGCAATTCCCTGAATCCAGTTCCTAGCAATTACCATTTGAACTCTTATGAATTTGACTACTTTTGATATCTCACATAAGTGGCAGTATTTGTCTGTGACTGGCTTATTCAGCTTGTACAATGTGTTCATGTTGTCCCAAACTGCCTTTTTAAAACCTGAAAAATATGCTTCAGTGTGTATACATACCATGTTTTCTTTACCTGCTTGCCCATTGGGCATTTGTTTCTACACGTTATGATACAATGAACATGGAGTGCTAATATCTCTTGATTTCCAGTCTTTTAGATAAGTAAATGCCCACAAGTAGATTACTAGACTGTGAATTAGCTATATTTGTAATTTTTTGAGGAAATTCCATACTGTTTTTATAGTGGCTGCACCATTTTACATTCTGAGCAGTGCACAAAAGTTCCATTCCCCAACACCTTGTTTTCTGTGCCATAGTTCTCATAATTCCTTCTTCCCTGAAACTTCCTAGAGGCCTCAGACACTGCATTGCCTATATATCCCATCCCAGGAACACCAAGGTGAAAGTATAATTACAGTATCAGTGGGTTTCTTGGTCCTGTGATTACCAGTTGTGGGGCTCTTGTTGCTGCGCATCTGGCAGTAAGTGGATGCCAAGTCCCAGTGCAGAGCAGGTTGGGTCAGTTTCCTCAGAAATAGATTTCAGTGGGGGGTCCATGTGCCAGGGGGAGCACCTGTGAATGCAAAGGGTAGAGGGTAGAGGAAAATTGAGCTGAGTGGCAGTTGACTTCAGCTGGTTTCTTGCGTGCTATGAGTTGCGTAGCCCTGCAGGAATGTCCTAAACTGAGGAGAGGGGCTGAGCCTTTGCTAAGTAGACTGATCTCCAGATGTGAGCAGCCTATGGCTTTTCTCAGAAAGACTGGCAGCGGTCGGAACTCCTGGCATTTGAAGGAACCCTTGCTACTGAAGGGGCAGCTGGGCAGGACCCTACAACCTCTCCCACAAGTGGTTCTGCTCTAGTCCAATCTTCTGACAGAAACATAGAAGTTCCTTGCTCCATTTTCAATGGTGGGCTTGGGCACAGCAAGCCCTGTTGTCCCACTCCAGTCATATGATGTGGTGGCTGGGTTAAGGGTAGGTTTAACGGAAGGAATGAGAGGCAGCTGCAGGATTTCAATGTCTTTTACCGCACATACAACTTCTGGTACTTGAAATGGCACGGGAGGGATATAACTAATAAAGCATCGAATTTTACTCTGTGGGGCCTGGGGCCTTGGCCTTCAGCTGAAGGCGACAGGACACCTGTCCCATCGGGATGGTAGTGTCTGCTGCTCTTGACCTCAAAGATGACTATTTGTGGTTGGGCTTTGTCTTGCATCACAGAAAAGAACATGAATGTTATGAAAGTATAGAATTGATCTAGAACCTTCACATTCAAGATGAGAGATGGTTACAGGATCAGTAGTGGGAAATCCAGAGTAGCTCAGTCAGCTCCCATCTTGGCCACTCGGTGTGCAAGTTGGTCCTTGAAGACATATTAAGGACATACAGGTTTTCGTCCCACAACCTTGGGATGTTCTTCCTGGGTACAAGATAATGGAGCTGGCACTGAGTCTACACGGTGCCTATATCAGCCCCCACACATGCAGCCACTCCTGCCCCTCTGCAAAGCTTCCCATTAGACTCTGCTCAGAGATGTCTCCAGGGGAAACCTTCCAACTTGACCACAATGGACAGAAGAGGGACCCTAAGGTGCATACCCCTGAAGAGCGGCCAGTGTGGTACTTGTCACCCCATCTGTGTTATCACCCCATCTTTGTTGCAGCAGTGTTTTCTTTTCCCTTCTCAGCCTGAACACTAAAGAACATTGATCTGGACGTATGCTGTCCTTGCCAGGCTGGTTCCCCTTTTGGGGTAGGGTCAAAAGGTTATTTTGTCCAGTTTTCATAAAATGGTCTGCATGTACTGACTAGTCTTCAATCCAGCTGAACCATTCAGAGAGCAAATTATGTTTGACATGTAAGCATTTGTAAGTACAGCTGGCCTGGAGAGCAGCCTCGCACTATCCACCTGAAGACAAACAGGGAAGGTCCAGTAAGGCAAATTTGTCTCAAATGCACAACAGTAGATCTGTTTCCAGGAAATTACCACATTATTACAAGACATTATCCCTGCGCTGGCCCAGGGAAGTCTAGACTTTCAATTGCATTCAGTCACTGACCTTTAGCCCAAGTCCACAGGCCACCACCATTTTTGCATCTTTCCACACCTTTGCAGGCATGCTACCACTGCCAGGACTGCTCCCAGGTCCTCAGCAGCTAGCTGGCTTGCTGATAAGCTGCTGACAACAGTAGGAGCAGTCCAATCTCAGGTCTGACCATGGGAGCCAACTTACTCAGAGATTCTCATGGGCCCTGGAGAGCACCAACACGGAGGCTAGGTAGCCACCCATGGAGCCAAGTCCTGTCTCCCTACTCTACAGTGTATGCAGGGCTTGGCTCATTTCACAGGTCAGCATCTGGGAAGTGGGTTTTCTTAGCATCCTTTCTCTCTGGTTAACCCCTCTTCCTGCAGGGACTTTCTCTCCTTTTCCTGTGGTCATGAACCATTATTGTCCCAGAGCTCCTGCTGGCTCCTTTCCCGCACTCATCCTCCAGTTAAATATCTCCTCTTTCAGGGACCTGCTCTGACCACTACATCTGAAGTCTTGGCCCACCTCACCCCTTGGTCCTAGCACCCTCTATCCTAGCACCCTGAAATCATATTGATGTACCAGTGATGGATTCCCTGTCACCAGAGATAACAAGCTTCAAAAAGCAGAGATGTTGCCCTCCAGGTTAAATTCCCTGCTCTTAGCACCATAAAGGTGCCTACACAGCCAGCCTGTGTCATGAACCAGGCTGGTGACCCAGTACAGACACAGCCTGATGGCAGAACCACAGAGATCTGGAGTCAACAGGCCCTGCTGCTTCTGACACCTGGCTGCTCAATGCCTTCCCACCTCCTTTTATCTGTCTGTCCATCTCCCTGCCTTTCTCTCTAATTTCTTTATATTATTGTTCATTTTTGTACAATATTTTATTTTTTCCCTTCAAGTGTAACACCATAGATCTCTCACCACATGACCTGCAACACCTCCTTTTATTCTGGGAGATACCAGAAAACCTTAAAAATGGACTGGAGGCAGGGAATTTGGGGAGGGGGGGCCTCTGTTAGCCAGATTTCCTTTCCATTAGCTCAAAATTCAAGATGCCCAATAAAACCACTGCTCTAAGTTACTATGTTCAAAACTTCCACAAATACTTCAAAGAAGCACCTCCAGTCTTATCAAGTAAAAGTAGCAGGATTTACTTACCAACCTTCTGGACAGCTATTTTGATTCTCCTGGTATCCTCCAGTTAGAAATAGTGTGACTGCAAACACCAGTGCCCAATGTGAAACCTACTTTGAGCCAAACAGATGCCTCTGTGTCTCAAAGGCACCATGTTGAAATGTCTACGTGAAAATTAAACAGCCTGATTCAGTCATATGATGACTACAAAACATGAGACCATTTGCAGATCAGGAGAGTGGATCTCCAGACTGCAGCCTCCAGTCTGGAGACCTTTGCCCTCCAGAGACAAAGGAACTTAACCAAGCCAAAAATTTCACCAAAATGACCTAACCTCAGACCTTTCATTCTTCAAAAACTCTGCCCTGACCCCATGACACCTTGGAGCTGTCCCTTCACCAAGACCAGAATCATGATTCTTATTCTCCTTTTAATAATATGGCAGTCCGATTGCTTGGTGGTTGTTATAATCATTTCCTGTATCCAGATTATTTTCAAAGATGGCCTCTCAAAAGTGGAATTGTTGGCTTGGATACCTAGGACAAAGGAGCTTGATACCTTTTGTTAACTCCTTCCCACAAAAACCTGCAGATAGAGCAGCTTGCCTCTCTATACTCGGCCAGTGTGATTGCATGCTCACCTTTGTCAGTGTGACAAGCAGAATCATCTCACTTTTATTTGAATTTGCACTTCTTGGATTATTGTGAGGGTTGACCATCCATCCCTCTTATGTTCTGTATATTCTAAGTCAAGACCTCAGGAGTCTTATTTCCCCTTTATCTTATGTCCATGGCTTTATCTGTGTAATCAAGCCTTCTGGTTCCATTATAGGACCAGCCTCCCCAAGGCTGGTAATCTCTACACTATTAGGAAGGCTGGCTCCTCTGGGTGTGAGTGCCTGTCAGGCCTTGGCTGAAGGGAGAGGTCACTGACATTGTCTTCCAGGCATCCCAAGGTGGCTCCTGCTGTCCCTCCAGTGTGACACCAACAGGAGCAAGTGGGCAGAGTGGATGCAGGAGAGCACACACTTCTTACACCAGAAATGGGAAACTAAATGGGACCAAAGAAGAAACACATTGAAGGTAAACATAAGAGTCCTAAGCACAACATGAACTTCTAAGGGCCTATTTAAAATATCTGAGTTATTTGGTCAGACTGCCTGCAAGCTAGGTGCAGGCTGTGGCAGGTCACTGCTCAGGTGTTGGGAGAGTTGTCAGTTCTAATTTCGTATCACCAAACAATAGAAATTATTCACATCACCAAACAATCTAACTTATTGTGACCAAACAGCCTCCCCTCCCTATGTACAACAAGCAAGTGGCTGAATCACAAAAGGAAACCAACTACCAGACAAAGTAGTCGTGAAGGCCCACCTCTATTCTCCCCTCAGTCACACGTTTCAAGTCAAATACAAGGGTAGTTTTCATACTAGCAAAATACTTTTATTATTTTATAATGATAAAACAAGGAAAGTAAAGATTTTTTTTTTTTGGTGTATACCAGAGTTAAAGGAAGTAGAAGAATAGGGGATTAATAGGATTTTTTTGTATTCTGATGACAATAAAAAGTTAACAATACCAACTGTTTGCCATAAAACTTATCATAGCTCCCCCCCAATACATATATAAAGGATCATAGTTTTAAAATCTATAAAAGTAAAAAATATACAGTCAGAAGCTCTAACGCTTACTCCATCTTTAATATAAAATTGTAAACATTTATTTACACAAAGCAAATATGTATAACAAAAGTCCGAGCACCCTTTTCGAGTCATGGCTCCTGGAAAATGGGGATCTACACTGAAAGGGAGTTGGCGCCTCCCCTGACCACCCAAAACCAGGTTCATAAATAAAGCCATGGGCAACTCCCTGGGGTGACCCCAGCATCACATTTTATTGCTCTGACACCACAGCAGGTGAGAAGCATGCGGTCTGTCTAGGCAGTCCCAGGACTAAGGCAGGTAGCCCCCCTGGAGGGGAGGTGGAGCACTCCAGGACAGAGGTGAGCAGCAGCCAGAGGGAGACCAGGAGAGGAACAAGGATTCATCACCAGCTTTCAACCCCCATTTTTGGTAGCGAACCCACTGAAGTCACCCGCTTCCCCTTCAGATTGGGGAACTCACCCAGAGGGTGGAGTCTTCACTGCCTTTATGATTCATTCCCTTCTTTGAGACTAAATTCGGCATCAGGGAGAGCATCTAAAGGGGAACTGGCCCAAACACCACATCTGGTGGCAAATGGCTATTAGAGAAGAGGATCTGAGGGGTGCAAGTACCCCCATGAAAGGCACTGCTGGTGCAAAATAATTACCCATGCGTGAACAATCCTCACCCCCTCAAAGCTACTCAGGCTGGTTGTATAACTATTTTCCATAGCTCAATTCTTTGCACGAGATATTCTTTTCATGATTTAAAATGCAGCGTGGTTTCTCCCGAGAACACTCTGCCTGTACAAGCTGCTCTTCAGCGCCCTGCTCTCTCCAGCATTGTGCTGAAGTGGGTCTTGCCCGTGCTTACCAGCTTGCTTACATCATAAGGAAGTGCTCTCCACCATCGTCTTCCACAAACAGTACACACCCAGTACTCTACTTTGTGGCCTCCTAGCTTAGTCAAGTCCACTGATTCACAGATCTTAAAAGAGAAATACATCTGAATGTTTAGAAAGGACATATTAGTGTTATAAACCAATCTTCTTTAAAAAGTGCAAGGCATCTGATACGGGAATGGAAGAAGGAGTAAAACAAAGGGGAATTCTTTCCTCCCGGCCTGGCCAGCAGCCTCCCTACCCAACAGGGCACACCTATTTTTCCTCCTTCCCCCAGACCTTTGCTTTCTGGGAAGGAGACACCCCCTTCCCTGCAATGCTAGAGTTCCCTAAGACATTTTAATGCCTCTTCTCTGTCCAACCTAATACACTGTTGCCTAAAAGAAGTTTTCTGTGTGAGCTGGGGGGAGAGGCAGAGGGGAGGCAGAAAAGTAGGTCATGGGAAGTGAAGACAGGGTGAAGGAAAGACATTTGTGCACAACTCTGCATCTATCACCTTCCCAACAGGGAAGTCTTGAGGGAAACTGCAAAAGGTAGGAAAGATATGAGACCCAAATATTCATTTTCAGCACTGTCTGGGGGGCTGCCTGGGGTCCTGCTACCATCACATGGAAAAAAGACCCCTTGGGGGCCAGGGGTTAATAAATGCCAAGCTGGAAACACTCTGGAAGGAAGAGGAGCATCTAGAAAGACCATGTCTCTGTTGCCAGCTATCTCATGGCATCCTATTCCTTTTTGGCACACGCTGTCATAGCCTGCACTTATGGAAATGATTTTCCAATAACCCTCCCTACCCCAAAAGCTGACAAAGCAGGAATAAAACTCCTAATCAAAAGAAACCATAAGTTTCCAATTCCACTTAGTCAATTTAAACCACCACCTATCCTAATCTGTTATAAAAGCTTTTTAAAAAATTTAATCTTTCCTATGCTACAAATTGCAAATAGATTTGCTATATATAGTTTCAATAAAACTTGTCTCCAACACTGGGGCAAGTGGAGAAATCTTCGGTTAAGTCAATATGATAGCAGATTTCAGCAAGCCTGACATTGTGGGGTTTCATTGTTGTTACTGCTGGTTTGTTGTTGTTGTTGTTTTTGGTCATTCGGCTAGAAAACCACCTGTAAAATCCTGTCCTGCTGTCCCAACACCAGGCAAAGACGCCAGCAGATGGGATGGGACCAGCCCGACGGACCACAACTGCTGGCTCAAGGTGGGTCCCTGAAGACCTGGCCAGGGTTAGACCTCAGCCCTGGAGCTCTGGCTCTACCCACCCAGCTCCTCAGGTTGTGGGTTTTTGGTCCAAAGAAGTTTCTTGAATCTGAGAACAAGAATACAGGAAGTATGAATACTGAACATAGAAATCTTCCCATTACTGAGGCCCTAAAAGGTCATCCAAATCATTCATCCATTCTTCTGAAGTCCTGTTCTTCAGCAGGGAGTCGATCAGGTCAGTGTCTCCAGTCATGCTGGACAGCCCACTGCTGCCTGGCTGCCCATTGTAAGCAAAGGGCAGCTCCTGGCCCGAGGTCCGCACCGGATAGGCCTGGGGGCAGTGTAGCCCTGATCGACCCCCCATAGGTTGGGAAGGACTCTGGTTGAAGGCTCCCAGCTCAGGTCCGGCTGAGCTTAGGCCTGGCAGGCCCTGCTGTGGGGTTCCCTGGGGAGGTGTTGGGGTGGGGGCATTGGTCCTCTGCTGGGCACTCACAGGGGGCAGCATGGACCCCACTGCAGCAGCTGAGCTCATGGGGGCCAGAGGCCTGCTGGGCATCCCTTGGGAGAACTGCGAGTTAGACATTTTCAGATGGGCTTGCTGCATGTGGAAACTGGAAGTTGCAGTGAAGGGGCTGACAGTGCTGTTCCCTGGGGCTTGCCCACTCAGATTGGGTATTCCCTGATGTGGCCATGAGGGAGTCTGGCCTCCTATGGCTGCTGACACTCTTGGGACCTGTGGCTTAGTTAAACTAGAGTTCAGGGTTCCCTTACTGTGCTGTTGGGAGAGGCCTGGGCTCCCCAGAGAGTTCTGTCCATATGCAGCTGAAACTGAGGTTTTCTGGCCCACACTGGTTTGGCGTGGAAGGTGGGCATGTCCGTTGACGGCCTGTGGTGGGGGCTGGGCAACAATTTGGGTTATGCCAGAGGCCATGCCATATAGGCTACTCTGTGGTAAGCTTTGGGAGCCTGAGAACTGAGCCACACCCCGGTCTTGCTGGCCTGAGTTTGAAGGGAGAGAAGAAACTGAAGTGTGTCCAGGGCCCATTGGCATCAGGTTTCCAGGCTGAGAAAAGACACGAGGACAGCTGGGATTTGAGGGACCCAAGTTGTTCATGCCAGGCACAGCAGCAGAGGACCCTAGAAGACAGACAAGATTCTGTTAATCAAGCTGGCACTTCCTGATCACTACTGAGGAGAGACATCCAAGACCCAATATGAAGCTGCTATACTACAGGAATGAAAGGCAAAGTCAGGATAACTGATATCTGTGGTGAATGGAAACTCAAAAAAGAAAGCGCCAGTCATGAGAGGGAAAGGAGACTCCCATAAGGTAGAACAGAGGTGGCACTGGAGCAATGAGAAGTTTAAGACAGGCTCAGGGGAAAGAGACCCCAAAGTGGGGGAACCTACGGATCAACTTTTTGATCTTTCAAAGACCTACCCATTTCTGCTCTGTGGGAGGCCCCACAGAGCAGACACAGGGGACCCCAGAATCTGCTTTTGGGGGGTAAAGATCCACGGGGCCTAGAGGGTACGATAAAGGCAGGGCCACAGGCAATGGAAGCACAGGTGGCTCAATGCCTACACGATTTAGGAAAATGCTAGAGAGATGGCGAACAGTACACTGAGTTTAAAAAGCACAGAAGTTTAGCAATTTAATAGTTTGGAGAAACAGTAGTTTAAGGGGAGAGAATGAGTGCTGAGGCATAGAGTTTTGCAGTCTGATTAGAACTCCCAGAAGCTGGCTGTGGCTGGACTGTGGGGAGAGCATCCAGCAGGCTAGAGATGAAAGTGAAGACACTCCCAGGCAGATTTCAAATTGCCTGGACCCACGTGAAGGGCAGAGCTACAAAGCCAAAGGATGACTGGACTGTGACTGTGGTTTAGACCCTGCTAGACAGGGGTGTTAAACTCACTCAGTTGAGGGGTGCACATGATGGTACTGTAGAGATGACAATGGGAGACCCTAAGAGCCTCCTCTTTATATGCAGAATGTCAAGATGGTGCAAGGAACAAGGGAGGAGTCTCAGCAGAAATCAGCAGGTATTTACCAAACACCCATCTGGCAGGCATCGGTTGGTGACAGCCCTGTCTGAGGCGTCTCAACCCAGAGACATGCTTTGACAACACTGAGAAGTGGCTTTTGCGGGGAGGAGAGCGATTACTCAGGTTTGGCACAGCCAAGTACTTTGCTTCTCTCTCCACCAGCACCTGTAAAAGCTGGGCTGAAGAAAAAATGAAGTGGGGCACGGTGGCTCATGCCTGTAAGCTTCAGCCTATGAAGCGGCCGGTGCTAGGGATTGCGGTTCGAGTCCCGCCTGGGGCCCGTAGCAAGACCTAGTTCCAAAAAAACAGCTGGGCGTGGGGGTGCATGCCTGTAATCCCAGCTACCTGGGAAGCTGAGGCTGGGGATTGCTTGAGTCTGTGGTACCCCAGGCAATGAGAGCCTGCGGTTCCATGGGCAAAAATAGCAAGACCTAGTCTCAAAACAAAAAAAGGAAAAAAAAAATGGAGAGTTGACAAGTTGCCTCCCTCCTAGTGAGAGCCCATGTCAGAGGAGATGAAGGCAAGAAAGGTTTCGTGATGCCCACAGACGTCAACTGCGTGTCTCCCTGAAACCCCACCCAGCCACCTCTAACACACACAGCCAAGCTATTTCTCTGGGACACTTTGTAGGGAGTCTTCAATTAAGGAAAGGACAAGTTTCTAAGAGGTCCTTTTGAAGGCTGTGGCAGGTAGGTGCAGACCAGATTTTACTGCATCCGTCAAGAGAAATTTCTGCATTTGTGGAGTGATGCCTGAGCAGTGCTCCCTGCAAATCTAGGGTGAGATGGCTGAGACCTCACAGTGCATCCTCCTTTTTCTGGTTAATTGTCCATAGCTGATGATGCCATTGGTGACAGCTAAATGAGATGACAGAAAGAAAATAAGCAATAAGCAAAAAAGTTCCACCAGTGCATAATATTTCTCCTTATCTGGAAAACAGGAGTGAATTTTTTTTTTAAAAGACTAGGTCTTGGCTGGGCACAATGGCTCGTGCCTGTAAGCTTCAGCCTATGAAGGAGCCGGGGGCAGGGATCACGGTTCGAGTCCCACCTGGGGCCCGTAGCGAGACCTGGTCCCAAAAAATAGCTGGGCGTGGTGGCACGCGCCTGTAATCCCAGCTCCCTGGGAAGCTGAGGCTGGGGACTGCTTGAGTCTGTGGTACCCCAGGCAACAAGAGCCTGCGGCTCCACAGGCAAAAACAGCAAGACCTAGTCTCAAAAAAAATAATAGACTAGGTCTTGCTTATGCTGCCTGGGGTAGTCCCAAACCCACGGACTCAAGTGATTCCTAGTCTCTGCTCCTGAGTAGCTGGAATTAAAGGCTCATGCCACTGCACCTGGCTAGGAGTGGATCTTTTTTGAAGAGACACATCATGGTAGCAGCAAGAATTACAGAAGCCATTTTCTGCTGATAAGTTGTCGCCCAATCACAGATGACTTGGCTTCAAAAGACTGAGAAGCAGAGTACTTCTAGCAGTCTGCCTCTACCTCCCTCCTTTCTCCTGGTGTGCAAAGTAGACAGAAAGCAGGTTAGCAGACTTGGGTTCATGCACCCCTGGCATGAAGCTGGGCAGATGGCAGGACCTACACCCGAGTAGAAAGACTGCCCAGTCCCACCACCCCACCCCAATTCCCTTGCCAGACGCCCCTCACCTGTGAACTGTCCGACCTGTTGTGAGAAGGTGCTCGGAGCTGGGTCTTGGTACTGGGGTGGTGGGCGGGTCAGATGGCGCTGAAACTGCTGCTTTTCCTACAAAACATGAAAAACAAGAGGACAAAACAAAAAGCCACATAAAAGGAAAAAGTAAACTGTACAGATTTTTTTTTAAATGAACAGTATGAAACAAAAAGGTAGGACAGAACTAAGGAGACCTGAAAGCAGAGGGCAGTAAAAAGAGAAACAGCCCCCAAATCCATCAACAGGATACATGGATAAACAAAATGTAGCAGTCACACAACAGATGATGCAGCCACCCAGAGGAGGGGAGTTCTATATACATGCTGCAATGTGTCTGAACCTAAGCCCCTCACCCAGGACAACAAAACTGGCAGATCAACAGAAACGGAAAGCAGATGAGTGGTTTCTCAGGCTTGGGAGAAGGGGGGGAATAACAGAATGTTATAAGGATGGGGTTGTTTTAGGGGATGAAAATGGTCTAAAATTAACTATGGTGATAAGGTTGGGTAACTTTGAGAATGTACTACAAACCAATGACTTGAACACTTTAAATGTGAGAACTTTAAATCATGTGACTCATATCCCAATAAAGCTATTATTTCTCTTAAAAAAAAAAAAAGGCAGAACTCAAGGAGTGAGGTGGGTTTGAAAGTCATCCTCAATCAACTCTGTCCTCTGGATAGTTAGTTCTTTTCCTTATTATTATTTTTTTTTTTTGAGACTAGGCCTTGCTATTTTTGCTTGTGGAACCACAAGCTCTCGTTGCCCGGGGTACCACAGACTCAAGCAATCCCCAGCCTCAGCTTCCCAGGTAGCTGGGATTACAGGCACGCGCCACCATGCCCAGCTGTTTTTTTGGAACTAGGTCTTGCTATGGGCTACAGGCGGGACTCGAACCGCGATCCCTAGCTCCAGCCGCTTCATAGGCTGAAGCTTACAGGCACGAGCCACCATGCCCGGCCTCTTTTCTTTATGTCTTAAAGATATAAAATCCTGAGAATTCTTGCCAGTACAGTGTCCACACTTGGTGACAACGTGGGTGAACTGCAGGGGTGAGAGGTGTTTTGTCCAGCCTAATCCTAGAACCCCAGGATCTCAGGAACATCTTCGTTTTCTTGCTTTCTTTCTAGTTTATAACAAAAGCTACATTTACACCAAAGTTGGACATCACCTTTGAACTGGTAGGCCAGTGAGCTTAGTGCTTTGGTATTTGCTGTTAAGGGACATGAAAAAAAGCCCTGAATACAAGTCATCTTAACCACAGACTGCCTTCATATATCTGCATTAAGGGATATAAAGCTGCTTCTCAGAAATGCCACACTCCTAAGAGGGGCTTTTTTTTTTTTTTTTTTTTTAATTTTCATACAATATTGATCATGTTGGTATGGCTGTCATTCACCTTAGGTTTGGCCCTCCCTTCTATATTGTACCTCTTATCCCCCATCCTACCCACCCCCCCTTACCCCTTCCCTTCTTCAGTCACTCCAACTCCTTGCACTATAGGTTGTTGGTCCATTTTGGCCCACTGGTCTTTTCTTTTTCTGGAACAGTGTCCTTTATTCCTCGGTATGAACTTGCACTCCTGGACAACATCAGACTAGGCTGCTCAGATCTCCAGCAGATAGTCAGGCTGAGCACATCAGGAACTTGTAGGGCAAATGCATGATGCAGCTCTCCAGGGATCCTTTCTGATGTCTGTCACATGGTGCTGCTTGTATGCTCTACAGTTCTGGTATCTTGGCTTGGGAGTCCAACTCCCAGCTGGCAATGGAGGCATTCCTTGCTGGTAACAGACTTCCCCAGGTAGTTGGCCCAGGTACTCTCCTCTCCTCTCCGGTTCTGCCATATAGGGCCAACAGCCACATCTCTGTGGTTTTCTTCCCCCCATTGATTGGTAAAGGTGGGAACCTCACTTGCATTACATAGACTGTGACCAGAGGTTTGGTTCCCCAACTGCACAGAATGCAGGTAGAAATCTGTGACAGGTCACCATACTCATACTTGTTGGTCTGCCGTTCTTGTCTTAGTGGTTCTTAACACGCTGCTTATCCTACCCAGGAGATGAGTGTATTTGGGGCCATTATTACTTCCTATCTTCTCCATTACATCTGCAGCTGGAGAGACTGGTTTTTTCATTACTAATGCAGGTCTTGATTTCGACTGGAATAAACCAGAAGGGGACACCCTCCACCACCACCAAACCTGCCCAGCAGAGGTGCCTGGCCCCCATACCCTACCCACGTGGAGGCAGAAGCCAGCTTCCCCAGCCTGAGATCCCTAGATCTGAAGCCCTGAGACACCGATGGCATAGGACTCACTTTACCCACTCACCCCCTCCAGCAGCCTAAGCTGCGGTGGGTGTGTGCTGGAGCTTATCTCCAAGGACCTGAGCCATTTGAAAAGCCAAGGGGGTTTTAAAGGGCAAAGTCCTCTAATATCCACCACGCAAATGAGTACAAATTCACACACTTGGGACACAGTCTGCAGCCATTATGGTGACCAAGGTAAGGAAGGTGGGGTGGCATTCTGTCTTCACCTCTCTTACCTGTTCAGCCAGAAGGTGCTGCTGCCTCTGCAAGAACTGCTGTTGCTGCAAATGCTTTTGCTGTTGCTCCCTCTGTTTTTGTTGGTCCAAAAGCATTTGGTGCTGCTTCATTACAGCCGCCTGCTGCTGGCTGCTGAGATAGGCCGTGCTGCTATGAGTGTTGGCCGCAGAGGCAGCGGGAGGTTGGGTTCCCACACTGGCAGACTGGGCAGGTACAGGGACACTGGGAGGGTTCTGCTCCTGTGAACACAGACAAAGGGGGTTCAAGTCAGACAAAGCAAACTCTAAAAGTCCTAAAGGGAAGAGAGGTGCGCTGCAGTTTTTGACTCTTGGAGCCTCTGCATCCTTGCAGATCACTCTTCATACAACTGACCTCCAGGGCTGGAACAGAAACCAAGCACTGACACCTGCAGATAAAGCCTAGCGACAAGCCCTCCCCAGTCACAAATCAAAGATGGGAAGCATGACTGGTCCATGGCAATGGTATGAATTTACAGTAAGCCTATTCAAGCTTGTGTATGATGGTTCCAGTAAGCAATTCAGCTTAGAAACATGGGCCTGCTGGAATATGCGTGCGCAGGTGGGCTCAAAGAAAGAAGGTGCTGAGGGGTTCTAGCTGATGGAGCCCTTCTATTCAGTGCCTGCAAACTTTGGGCTGCTGGTGTGGGGCTGTGGCTCAAGTGCAGGAAATTGTATCATTTGTCCCCTGGGTGCAACATAGAACTCTGACAGATATTCTCTGTCAAAAATAACAGTTTTTTGTGGCAGCTGCCACAATATTCTAACATCATCAGTAACATCTGAAAGGAGAAAATTTTAATGAACACAGGAGAAAGGCAAAAATCAATTATCATTCAAATAAGTTCAACTCTCTGAGGTTCTTACCAGACCTTATTTATCTGTCTATTTAATCTTTGTAAGATTCTAATCTTAGAGCAGAACAATTCTGATGTAATTTCCTCACCCCAATCACCAGAAGCTTAGAGACTGCAAACGTGTTTTGTGAAGTGCAAAGTGCTACTAAAATGGCAGTCGCTGTGAATGTGATACTCTTTCTTAAGGTTCTTTTTAATGGCTGTGCAGAAAATTAATGGCTGAAATAAGTGTAAGTATCAACATTTACTGACACTGTCCTGTGGAAGGATACTTAAAGTGATTCTAATTTTTGGTTATTAGAAATAATCATGGAATATTTTGTCATATCTTTTGGGTTTGGGGAATTATTTCTCACAGGGGTGTAATAACTGTGAAAAATAATGTCAAATTACTTTCCAAAAACATGATGTCCACTTGCTGTAGATGAGGGGGTCAATTTTCTCACAATGCAACCAGCACTGGGTTTTTTTCTTACATTTGAGAGTGCTACATATAGATAAATACACACCAGATATTAAGGGTGGTAAAAAACAGGAAACAGTGGGGGTATTGCACACACACAACTCTTGTTACCCAACTGTTCAGAGCATGAAGGGACCCACACATGCACATAGGGGAGACCGTGCAAACACTGTGGAGTGAGAAGAGCAAGGGGAGCTAGGGAACTATGCTGTGCATGCTCCTGACACCAGCCAAGCCTAGCAAAGAGGTTTCCAGCGATAAAGATTTCAGAGCATATATAAACATGTGTAGAAATGCAAATAATAATCATGATAAAACTGTTATCTGGCCATTTTCACTGTTAGTTCATCCTAACAAAGGCAGGCAATTTCACTGGACTCAAGCATGACTGCAGATGCGTTGAAAAGCAGCATGCATCTAGAACAGTAGAAAGCTTGAACACTGAAGGTATTTTGAATAGAGAGGTCTGAAATGTGACTTAAAAAAGAAAAGTTTCTAGGCTGGGCATGGTGGCGCATGCCTGTAAGCGGCAGCCTAGAAAGCTGCGGCCAGGGCCAGGGATCGCAGTTAAAGTCCCGCTGAGGTCACGTAGTGAGACCTAGTTCCAAAAAAATATAGCTGGGTGTGGTGGCGCACGCCTGTAATCCCAGCTACCTGGGAAGCTGAGGCTGGGGATTGCTTGAGTCCATGGTACCCCGGGCAATGTGAGCCTGTGGTTCCACAGGCAAAAATAGCGAGACCTGGTCCCCAAAAAATAGAAAAAGAAAAAAAAAGAAAAGCTTCTAAGAAAAAAGAAAAAAAAGAAAAGCTTCTAAGAAACACATTAAATGTGATCTTTCCTTGCAAAACACAGCCACAAATAACTTCAGTTGTATGGAATGAAAGACAATGAACTGAATATGCAGGTACCTCTCCAAATGTCTGCAGAGTTAAAACCAAGTTATTCTGTAGAATTTTGCCTATTTTTATTTGTTTGACCAATTTTCACTTGCAAGGAAAGTCAGAATGGTAGTGACTATCTTCCCCTTCCTCCCTTTGTACTTCTGGTCCCTGACTCCCTGAGACTGCCAGTGCCACCCTGAGTGTCTACTGAGAACATAGAGTAAAGCTGCAAGCTCACCTGGCTAGGTGGGACCAGCGATCTGAAGGGCATATTTCCTGGCTTTGGTTTCATTAGAAACAAGGAGCTCTGCTCGCTGCTCAGATGTGGCAGCTGCTGGGGAAGATAAGCTAGCAGAGTTGTCTTGCTCTGGCCTGTCCCAGGGCCCCCTTGTCCACAGTCCGCTTTGTAATGAGAAAGGGGCTTGGTGTTGCCATAGTCCAGCACTGACCCTTGGTTAGGCACAGGACTCTGATTCAAGTTACTTGGCGGCTGGTGAGTCAGCAGATTCACATGGCTGGGCTGGAGATAGGGGCCTCCGGGCCGAGTGGAGCTCTTGTTTACACCAGGCATCATGAGCAGTTTGGAGTTGGTGAAGTCTTGCTTATAGCTGGGAGGGCTAGTGGGCTTCTCCATGGGGTAAGGGACATTTAAGGGACTGTGGGAGGTGCCAGTCTGTGGCCATGTGGACATCTGGCTGGGGGCTGGTGCCGAGGTGGCCTGCTGTGGGTTCTGGAGCATCTGTTCACGCTTCTGCTTGGCTGCGATCTGCTGGAGTTGGTGAGCAGAGGACAGCTCTGAGGTCCCTCCTGGACCCTGACTAGGCAGCACCACACTGGAGAGGGCTCTTTGTGTATTTTGGACCTGGGCTGATGCCGGCATCAAGTTGGGACTGGGATTGTCTGCCCTGGGCTGACCAGAGGTGTGGAACAGGGACTGGGAGCCCCCTAGGTTAGGCGAATCTGTGCTTACAGGGCCGGAAGAAGGCCCCATAAAGGTCTGTCCTGCAGACCCAGCTCTCACTTGCGGAGAGCCTAACTGTTCTTCAAAGGCTGCTGGAGAGAATTCTGTCTTAATGTTAATGTCCTGTGTCAACGGTGTCTGTGTGGTAGAACCAGAAGATTCTGGATCTTTTTTCTCTTCGAAGTCCTCAGTGAACAGATCCTTCATGTCTTCATCAGGCACTGACCTGTTTAGCTCCTCAATGAGTTCCTTCCACTCCTGCTCATTAAGGTTAAGGTCAGGCATGAGGTTGCTTTGAGATATGGAGCCTCCAGCCCCTGCAATCATGCAAGGCAGGTCATCGACAGGCTCCTGCTTCAGTTCTTTATTCAGGCTAAGAGAAAATGACTCACTGGGGTTGCCGCCTCCATTCAGGTGAAGGCTCGTGTCTGCCAGACACTTCTTGCTGATGGAGTCCAGTTCCAGCGCATGCTTCCCACTGGGTTCAATGCCAGGTTTGTCAGGCTGACCACGGGGGGAGGCTGGAGGCAGGCCGTTGGAAGAGACAGAAACTCCCACAGGGACTTCCCGGCGGGTCTTCTTGTGTCCAGCAAAGAGGTCCCCATAGCCATTCTGCTGATCGCCATTTTGAGGGGAGGTGGCACTATCCAGATTCCTCTTTACTGTGTCGTGAAGATGCTGAAAAACAGGGAAATGAGTGACTTACAAAGCCCATGTACAGCCCCTCTGCTTTCCACAGGGGTTGGTATTCCTCAATTCCTCCTGATGATTTTGCTTGCCTAGCTTACAGTCTCCACTTGAGGAGCTCACCACTATCTACCACCCCATTTCCCCTTCCCGTGACTTTGCCTGAGAGGGAGGACTTGCTCAGTGCTAGTGGAGCAGCCCAGCTGTCGTCAACGCACCAATCCCCAGCCTTATGTGCCCCTAGTCATTCAGCCTGGGGATGTCCTCAAGAATGGCGCCTAAGAAAAAAACCAGAGAACATGCAGCCATTCCTGAGGACATCATTTGAGTCCTGGATCTGCTTATACCTGAAACCACAGACTTGACATAGAAATCGATAAATTCTTTCTTGTGTTTAAATTAGTTTAACCTGGATTTCCGTTGCTTACAGCCAAAGGAGTCCAGTTAGGCTCTTTCTTAGGCTTTGCTGGAAGCTGATCACAAGCCTCAGGCTTTCACTTTGTCATCCAGGTCAGTCTCCATGGTTTTCCCAGGCCCCCTCACGATTCCAAAGTACGCTTGCCCAGCTTTGCCACGCTGCACAGGCTCTGACTTTCAGTTTCTGCCCCACTCTCCTCTCCACCATCCTCCCCAAATTCTAGCATCTTCCAATCCCCGTGTCCAGTTATCACTTTCATAATGTCTATCATTTATTATTGAGATCATTTTAACACAACAGTCTTTCCAACACAATTATTCTCCCATGTTTTCCTGGTCTACATTTGTTTAATTAATCATACTAAGAAGGTGTCCTGCATCAAAAACAAGTGTATTGTGGATTAAAAACACATGAGCCCTGGTCTTTACTGGGCTTCTAGTCTTCTTGGACATGCGACATACATGGACATGGGAACAAAATAAGACACATGCCTGTGCATTTAACAGAGAACTAAGCACCCTGACAGTTCAAGGGTGGGCAGGAACTACACAGAGAACATGACCGTGGGGGTAGGGAAATGGTCGGTTTCTTCATTCTTCCCCAGCTTGGTTTCAGCTGTCAGGATATAACTCCCCCCAAGTCAGAGGCAACTACTCAGCCTCTAAGCACATGTTGCTCCTTTCCGATGTTTACTTTGTTACATTTTTGTATCCTCTACCCTCAATTCTATCCCTCACCCTTACTGACCCTAAAGCATTTATATTTAGGAATGTTTTACAAAGTTCCAAATAAAAGCTTTCATTGCCCTTCAGTAGATTTCCAAGGAGTAAGAGAAGAGCATGGGGAATCTGTGCTGTGCTCCTGCAGTAGAGAAAGGCCATATCCACTGCTGCACCTGAGCCCAGAGCAACTCTGAGGACACCAGTTTGCAGCAAAACACCCACTACACACACATGCAGGATAAACAAGAAAGCAGGAAGGGCAATTTTCTGAAACTGCTGAGGTCCAATTATAATACAATCCCTTTTTTCCTTTTTCAAGATTGTTGATTCTTAACTATTAAAGCCAACTTTGTGGTACTTTCTAGAGCTCTACTGAATCTGCCTTTCTTTAAATACACATCAAGGTCTCTAAGTTAGCTCCAGAAAAACTTAGGAATGTTTGACAAATGGAGCTGTAGGGCAGGGCTGAGCTGAACTGCATCCCCAAATGAAGGACAGCTGCTTCACTTTCCCAACGGTTCTTCAGCTTCCTGCTGCCACCTAGGGGTGAAGGAACCAGGGTCCTAAACATGGAGCCTTTGTGAGATTCATTGTTTGAAAGTTTTCTCTAGGTACAGTAAGTTCACACACGTTATCCATCAGAAGAAAATAAAGTTGAGTTGCTAATTTTTCTTGGTTTATTATTTCTACTGTGTGTGTGTGCATAAAACCATTTGTTCCATGGTATCAGGTTTGTCTGTCATAAACCTGGGAGCTCAGTTTTCCATTCTCCAACAGGAAGATGGAAACCTAAGTGATCTGGCACTCAATGAGTCAGCTGGCTGTCCCAGATTAGAAACAAAACCTTCTTTGCCTTCACAATTGTAAAAGCTACCACTCCCTATTTCAGCTCAGCATGCAAACAGCTGCAGACAAGTTCCAAAGTAACAACTCAATTTTGCAATACCAATTGCTTTTAGCCAAAGAAAACACTGGACAATTCTCTCAACCTATCACAAATTTAACTGGAATGATACAGGCTGGGGCAAGGAGTGTGGAATGCCCCCCCCCAGCGGCCTTGGCACAACATGAAGCCTTGACCACCTGCAGGAGTGCCTGACGCATGCAGGGCCCCATGGAAGAAAGCCAAAATGAGTAAACCATGGAGCCTAATCTACAGATGAGGAAAAAGTCTGAACAGATTATAAATTATATAAGAACGTAACTACCCAATGGTCTCACAGAGACAGAGTTCCAGCAGGATCCAGTTTGGGATAACCGAATCTGGTGCTCATTTCTTTTATGAGAAAGGGAGGCAGGGAGGGGGTGTTTGCTGAAGAATACCACATGCCTAGTGGTGATATTCCTCCGTGGGGCCCTGCCTGTCAGGGCATGACTGCCATAGTTAGCACCATGGTCCCACATGCTCATCCAGTCAGTGTTCCACCAACACACCCTGTAGCCTGGAACCCACCTGAGGCTCTAGGAGAGGGGCCCAAAGATATCAATGCTGGTTTGAGTTAAGCTGGAGTTGCCTGCCACCCCTCAGGCCCCTACTAGCTTGCTCTTCACTTCATTCCATTTCAACCACCCAGCTCTGAAATTCCAGTGTGCTTTGTGATCAAACTCCTCTTCTACTCTGTATAACAGTCACAGATGTGATTGTTAAGACAGTGGTGGCTCTCTTATCAGTGCTCCTTACTCACTGGCAGTCACATTGGCAGCCACAAAGCGTTCTGCTCCTCTCACTGGGCAGTATTTCACCCTTCCTGCCATCTCTGTCATCTACAATCAGCTGAGCAACCCCTTCCCCCACCAGACCAGCAGTGGGGCGTGGCAGTATGGCCTCTATCCCTCTGGGAACTCAGTGAATGCTGTATATGGGAGATAAAAAAAAGGGAGGACTTTACAAACTCTGCAGTGATCTTCACACTGGTGAACAGAGTCCACAGTTTGTCTTTTCCTTTCCCTCTTCTTTTATCAGTTGCTGCTTAAATAATCCCCTACTCCTTTATTGTTCTCTTTCTTCATATTTCCTTACCATGTTTTCTTGCCTTTTCCTCTACTGTTCTCATTGTTTATACTCAGCTTCCCCCTCACATAAATATCACAGAGTCCTAACCTCTTTTCACTCTACACAGAGACCTCATCCATTCCCCATGTCTTCAAATTCCTACAACTTAACCTTATACTCAGAATAAACCCATTTCATCTTCTCAGGGCCAGGACTACTTTATCATCATTTACCCCTCCAGACTTTGCTGGCTCCTCCCTATTGCATGTCATACTTAAGTTACACCAGCTTTCTCACAGTTCCTCAAACATGCTTGCCCACGTCTACTTAGGGGCAGTGTTCTTCTCTTTGCCTGAAATACTTCTTTTTTCTGCTCTCCCCAGGGAAAGGTCATCTTACAACCAGGTCCTCCTGTCACCAGTCAGGCTCTGATCACTTGTACACAGTCCCCACCATTCTCACTTCTATTTCCTCATTAGTTCCCCCATCAGAGGTACTAATTTGATTGGCCCTCCTCCCCACATCAGAAAAGAAAGCAGAGACCACAGTACCTCAAACAGTGTCTAGCACTCAATAAATATTTGTGAATGAAGTGCCATTGCTACCGGACTCATATGACAGAGCTCCAGATCCTGTTGGTTCAAGTACCTACCTAGTGTGCTCTATAAAGGTACATCACTGACAAGTCAGACCAAATCTACCCAAATCCAAAGCAATTTCATTTTACAACTGTTTTGCTCTGCGTTGTTACTAACTCAGGGAATGTCACTGCTATGGGCCCAGTCCCAGGAGCCAGTCACTCCTGCCCTGTCCTCTCCCTACATCCAATCAGCACCCTTCTCTGACCAAGTCCACCTCCTTAGCATTTTTTGAACTCACTCACTCCTTTCCACACAAACACTAATTTGTCTCCCATGATTTATTTTAACATCTAAAGTCAGTCTTGCTGATACCTCCACCACCACCCTACCTCTGTCTATATTCTACACCAGTCTAAGTGATCATGTTCAAAGGCAAATCTGATCACATTGTTCTAGTTCTCTCTCTCTTTTTTTTTTTAGAGACTAGGTCTCATTATGTTGCCCGGGGTAGTCCTGAACCCCCGGACTCAAGTTATCCCTAGCTTCAGCCTCCCAAGGCTGGGATTACAGGCACACACCACCACGCCCAGTTATTTATTTATTTTTTTTGAGATTAGGTCTCGCTATGTTGCCTGGGATAGTCTCAAACCGGTGGACTCAAGCGATTTCTAGCCTCAGCCTCCCAAGGCTGGGATTAGAGGCACATGCCACCGTGTCTGGCTGTTCTATTTCTTAAAGTGTTTCAGTGACAACTTGTAACCCTCTGGCCCTCATAACCCTGAGTCTGGCTCTACTGTACTCCAGTTTAACTTCCTATCAAATTGCCAACCACACCCATGCTGCACTCCAGTGACGCTGTTCACTGCAACTCCTCCAAATAGCCTGAAACATGTAAAATCGTGATTTTTTTTTCAAAAAAGGTAACATTGGTTTAATATTGGCAATTACAACCTAAGACCATGCTTGCTTTTCCTTTTCCCTGAGCTCTTCTAGCACCCTAAGTGTTACTCAGAGGACCCTCAGGAACCCTAACTGTATTTGGAAAAGACCCTCTCCAGGCAAAGAGGATCTAGATGTTTTCATGCAATATTCAAGGTTTTAATGATTTGGGGGAAAACCTGCCATGATGCATGTGAGGTAGCAACTTTGTTAAGGACAAATCTGAGCCAAGCACTACAAGGACAACTCACTACTTCATTCACGTGCCTCACTGGCAACTCAGCGCTCACTTAGTTTCAACTGATTCAGGATCTTACTTAACTTCAAAAGGACACTTGGGATAAGCATCATTATTTTTGTCTTCTAGCAGATGAAAGAGAGAGGTAACATGAGGTTTCCCAAGGTTTGTGCATATAGAGGTTTAGGGAAGACCTGGGACTTGATCTGCTGGCAATCCTCAGAGCCCTGTCTTTCCCCTGGGTTACAGACAAGATCTGAATTAATCCCAATTTCTTTTTTTTTTTTGAGACTAGGTCTCGCTATTTTTGCCCGTGGAACCACAGGCTCTTGTTGCCCGGGGTACCACAGACTCAAGCAATCCCCAGCCTCAGCTTCCCAGGTAGCGGGGATGACAGAAGCACGCCACCACATCCAGCTATTTTTTTGGAACTAGGTCTCGCTACGGGCCCCAGGTGGGACTCGAACCGCGATCCCTAGCCCCGGCCGCTTCATAGGCTGAAGCTTACAAGCACGAGCCACCGTGCCCGGCCCCTGAATTAATCCCAATTTCACCCAAAAAGTTGGAAGAGCGGTTTGCATGTGAAACACAAATAGCAAGGGAATCAGTCAGAGTTTTCAAACTGTTAAGAAAAGGAGCCTTAGGCCAGGCACGGTGGCTCGTGCCTGTCAGCTTCAGCCTATGAAGTGGCTGGGGCTAGGGATCGCGGTTTGAGTCCCGCCTGGGGCCCGTAGCGAGACCCAGTTCCAAAAAAAAACAGCTGGGTGTGGTGGCGCATGCCTGTAATCCCAGCTCCTGGGAAGCTGAGGCTGGGGATTGCGTGAGTCTGTGGCACCCCGGGCAACGTAAGCCTGCGGTTCCAGAGGCAAAAATAGCGAGACCTAGTCTCAAAAAAAAAAAGAAAAGAAAAGGAGACTTCTTACAGCTGGGAGCGTGCCTGTAATCCAAGCTCTGGGAGGCAAGAGGCTAGGGATCGCTTGAGTTCCTGACTACCCCAGGCAACACAGTGAGACCTGGTCTCGAAAAAGAAACCATGTGCGGTGGTGGGTGCCTGTAATCCCAGCTACCTGAGAGGCTGAGGCTGGGGATCACTTGAGTCCTTGGGATCAGGACTACCATGGGCAACATAGTGAGACCTACTCAAAATTTCCCCACAAAGGGGAAGACATCATTGAGAGACTATGCACATAAGAGCAATGCCCTTCCCTTCCAAAAATGAAGCTCTCCATCTCAGTTTTCATTTTTAAAAAAATTTAATTGAATAATTTGTTTATATATAAATTTCACATCTTTGTGATCTCTGGGGTTCACCCCCTCCACCCTCCCTGAACATTCCCACCCTGTCCCGGCCCCTGCCCCCAAGTTTAATTTGGTTGTTAGCTTGTTTTGACTTTTCTTCATGGCTTTTTATCTTTCCCATGTCCTATATAATAGTGAAACCATTTGGTTTCTGTCTTTTTCTTTTTGACTTGTTTCTGCTAATATGATTTCTTTTAAGTCCATTCATATCATCATAAACTCCATCTCAGTTTTCATCCCATCCCTGTCCACCTCTTACTGCCTTCTTTTTTTGACTTTCCATTCATTTCTCTCTAACAATGCATTCCTCCTCTCTGCACTGGTAACACCTCACATCCAGTCCACTTAGCACAGTGCCAAGCAGAGCTAGACCAGGCCTAAGTCCTAGTTTGGTTGCTTCATTGCTGTATGTGCACAGGCAAATTACTTAATATTTTGAGAAGTTTTCGGAGTTCCTCATCTAAAGGACATGGGGTATGAGAATAACCACATCCGGGGGGTGGGGATGTGAATGGGGTTGGGACAGCTGTGAGGTACTTTACTAACACTTAATAAGCAGCTGATAATGTTACTGTTCAGTTACTTCTCTTTCTTAGCTTCAGAATTCCTTCAGAAACCTGTCTCCACTTTGTAATACTCAATAAGAGCACCTTCTGGTTCTTAATCTGAGGGATTCTTTTCAAGTATTCTAACAGGGTGGTATTGTAACAGTGAATTGGGGGGCTGTGGCGTCATCTTTGTAATAAGATACAGCTGAGTAGAAAGGAACCGCGGTGGAGGGAAGCATGTGGAGCAAGGGTCGAAGTCTTGAGAGAAAACAGCATGGGTGCACGAATACTGGATGAAGCCTGAGCAGTGGCGATCACCAATAATTTCAGCGTGGGAGGCTGAGGCCTGGGATCACTTCAGTTCACTGTTTGAGACTACCCCTGGCAACACAGCGAGACCTAGTTTCTAAAAAATAGCCGGGCGTGGTGGTGCATGCCTGTAATCCCAGCTATCTGGGAGGCTGAGGTTTGGGATCACTTGAGTCGACAGGTTCAAGACTACCCTGGACAACATAGCGAGACCCAGTCTCTTTAAAAAAAAAAAAAAAAAAAGAACACAGGATGAGAGAGAACATAAAAGTGCATGCAGGGAGAATGAGACATGTATGCCCAGACTGGAGAGGAGGAGAACAGAGTGAATGCTCCTAGCAGGCCTAGCCAGGTGGAGGAGAAAAGCCCTGAGCTTTTGGAAACCTGGACTTGGTTACATCTGTCCCTGAGAGGGCAGCCTGCTGGGAATAAGTATCCCTTACAGTATCCCTGACAAAAGGGGACTTGTTGGAAACTTGGACTTGGTGTTGACTGGATTGCAGTGAAGCGTCCAGGGGCCTGAATGGCCCCGAGGACTCTTTGTTCCTTACCCTCTGGTTAATAAATCCTGTTTCTGTTAACCAGGTCTTGCATTGCTCTGAGGTGCAGGTGGAGGGACCTGATAGTGGTAGGTTTAAATAAAGACAGACTTTTCCCTTGTGAGGCAGTGTGAGGCAATTTGCCTTTCACCTGATAACAAGTCGTGGGTCTAAACATAAAAGACTGAGGAAGGGGGAAAGTCTCTTGGCCATCTATCTTCAGCTGAGACTTTGTTTTTTTCCTGCCTTCTCACTCAAACCAAAACATCAGTTGACAGCCTTTGTTACTGTATAAGTCAATTATACACACACAGAGCAAGAGATGTATAAACTCTCCCTATGTAATCTACTTCTCTGAAGGCATTTTGCACAGGATGCAAAGCTTTTATGATTTGACATGATTTAAAATCTTCAGGCTTATGGAACATAAGGATATGTTCAACATATCCTTCTCATTACATTTTCCCTTAGTAATTAAAGTTTTTTTTTTAAATGAAAGGTATCATACATATATACATACAATAGTACAAGAAGTAATATTAAGTACCAACTAAAGAAATCGTTTACTAGCACTTTAAGAGTGGTACTAAAGTGTGGTCCCAGAATTAGCAAAACCAGCATCACTAGAGGTTAAAAACACTGACTGACCCCCACTCACAAACCTCTGCCTTAGGATCTGCATTTTAACAGCATTGCAAATGACCCATGTACATTAAGTATGAGAAGCTTTCCTGAGAAGCCCCTACTACCCCTCCCCTCTCCTCCTCAGAGATAACATCCTGATTTTGTGTTTAACTGCTTTTTTTCATAGTTCCACAACCCTCACCATATCTACTCCCAAATATACCACCACCTTGTCCTGAAAATGGAGAGCAAGCACACACTGACTCTCCATGCAAAGAGAGGACAGCACTGCCCCCCACTGGATGGAGGCTCCAGGAGGTGAATGAACACCCTCCAGGTCATGGTCTGATTTCTGTAGGAGCTAAGGCCCCTTCTGGGGAAGTTGCAAGCAAGGTCAAGAGTGAGTCTTGGGAAACATAGGACTCCCTATCCTTAGGTGCCTGAAATGGCTGTGGTGTGGGCCAGCTGCTGGACATAAAGCGGAAGTAGGGTCAAATGCTCTGAGCACTCAGGAAAAAGCTGAGACTTCTGAGTGACACAAGGGGAGAGACTCCTCAGCTTATGGTCAAGATAGTCCAAGGTCTAATCAGATTCTGGGCAGGTTCTCTCAGGCATTCTGTCCCAGAGTTAAGAAGACGGCCCAACAAAGTGAAGATCTTAGTGATGACAGTCTCTCTTTGATCATGCTGCTTTAATTGCCCACCTTACTTGGTATATGTGCTGCCGAAGCAAACACAATTGCCCACCTTACTTGGGACAGAGCTGTCAACCTTGGGATCACCTTTTACCCATTTCCCAGGGACTCGCCTGTCATTTTTTTCCTGTCTTGGGTCTTTTCTTTTTTTTTTTTTTGAGACTAAATCTCACTATTTTTGCCTATGGAACTGCAGGGTCACATTGCCCAGGGTACCATGGACTCGCAATCCCCAGCCTCAGTTTCCCAGGTAGCTGGGATGACAGGCGCATGCTACCATGCCCAGCTATTTTTTGGAACTAGGTCTCACTGTGTTGCCCCGAGCGGGACTTGAACTGCAATCCCTAGCCCCAGCCACTTCATGGGCTGAAGCTTACAGGCACGAGCCACCGTGCCCGGCTTGTCTTGGGTCTCTTGACTTACCTTTCTTGATTTATATTTTCAATTTGGTGGAGCATTTTCAATGTATGTGGTAAAAATGTTTTTAGCTTTCATTTCTGAAAACAACTTGTTTCTACACTCATTTTGGATGCTTTTGGCAAGGTAATCACTGTCCTTCCAACTTTTGAAGGCACTTCTTACTTCCTAGATTGCTGCCATGAAATCCAAAGATATACCAAGAGTCTTGATATACCAAGTACACTCCCTGCCCTGGATGCTTGGAGAATCTTTTCTTTAAATTCAATGTTCAAAAATGTTATGACTGAGAGGGGTGTATTTTCTTCTCTAGAGCTGGGTACTCAGCAAGCCCTAACCTGGCAATTTATGTCCTTCATTTCTCAAATTATTCATTCCCAATTGTTTTTCTCATTCTATAATTACTGCTATTCATATGATCAGCTCCTACACTGGTCCTCTAGTTTTCTTTTTTGCTTTCCTTCTGTTCTATCCCTTCTCCCTTTACTTTTTGGGAAAACTACACTAAGATGTATAGTTCACATATACATTTCCATTTTTTAAATATTTCCAATATTTTGTTTTCTGAATTAAAAAAAATTCTCACTACATAGATACAACATATCCTCTTATCTCTCTTATGGACAATCACTGGCAAAGCAAGTCATAGGGCCAAGCCTAAAATAAAGGGATGAGGAAATATACTCTACTTCTTATTATGCTACAGCAAGCGTGAGGAGTATAAAATGATCCTGAGAAGACAAAACATTACCCTACCCCAACACAACTAAAGGTTTTGAGAGAGCCTCATCAATAAAAGCAATTTCTCAGTTTAGCAGTGATATGGGGAAAGGCAGTGAGGCAGGTCATCTGTAGGCAAAAGTATACTTAAAATGTGCCCTCAAATAATTCTGATAGATGCATGCTCCTCTGCTACTGAGAAACTTTGATTGAGAAATTCTGGTATTAAATTTTGGATTCTAGTCCTAGCTGGCCATCTTGCCAAGTTAACCTGTAAGCTTCCTTGCATGTAAAATTGGACATTTTATTATCTACCATGAGTGCCGATTAAATAACAATGTATGTAAAGATTCTGATCCTTTTAAAATTTTCTTTTGACTTGACACCTAGGCTATTGACATCACAGACCACCTGACTGGATGCCATGATCCAGAGACATGTGAGTAAAATGACAGGTGAGTGACAGAAGTAGCTGAAAGCAGAGTCCACAGATGGCTGTCCCATTACACATCAGGTTATCTCAGCCAACCTAGGGATTCTTTAAGGGTAAGGTCCTGATACTGTTAGGCAATCAGCAATTTTCTGAGGTCGTATTTTCCCTGGCACAAAAGATACGGTTTTTGATCTTCTGGCTTTAAAAGGATTTTTTTTTCTTTTGAGACTAGGTCTCACTATTTTGCCTGGGATCACCTTTCACCCATTTCCCAGGGATTCGCTTGTCATTTTTTCCTGTCTTGGATCTCTTTTTTTTTTTTTTGAGACTAAATCTCACTATTTTTGCCCATGGAACCGCAGGCTCACGTTGCCCAGGGTACCACAGACTCGAGCAATCCCCAGTCTCAGCCTCCCAGGTAGCTGGGGCTACAGGCATGCACCACCACGCCCAGCTATTTTTTTGGGACTAGGTCTTGCTATTTTGCCCTGGGGGCGGGTCTTGAGCCCATGGACTCAAGTGATTCCTAGTCTCTGCCACACTCTAGGCTGCACTTAATGGCACACACCACCGTTCCCAGCTTAAAAGGACTTTTTAAATTTTCTTTCAAATATTTAAATATTTCAAATACGATATAAAATTTAATTTAAAAATCCATTTAAATATTATAAATATTTATTTTAAAAAAAACTCCTTTATTTTCCTTCCCAGAATCACATCCTTCAGACTGTGCAGGACTGGAATTTACATTTAGTATACAATCTCTGGTTTCTTTTAATTTTTTTCCCTGAATACCTTTTAAAGGTAAAGAAGTTGGGGCAGATGATAAGTGCCATTCCTAAAGTCCTACAACTTCTTTAACCCGAAATTGTTAACTATCTGCAGGTTTTCTTACTTCTGGTCCACAAACAGCTTTTGGAGTTCTGCATATGAGTAAATACTGAATTATCTCCTTCTACTCATTAGCAGTGCCATCCTTTTGTGAGGTACAGGATCTAGAACCTTTTGCTGTTTAGATTAACAAATTTTATTCAATGCTAGAGCAATAAAGATACTACATAGCAACATAAAATTTTCCCTACAGAGAATTAAGAGACAAACATACCTCTTTGAGTGACTTTAAAATGAGTATTAATTTCATTGATATGCCTTTATTAATAAGCCCTTAGTAATACTGTTAGAAAAATCTGCAGGTTTATGAAGAATACAGGTATAATCAATAATCAATTGATACGATTTGATAAACTTTTTATACTGCTCAATGACTAATGACTATATTAATGTTTATATGTAAATCAGATGGTTTCCACTCTTTGTTTCCTATAAAACTTAAGTTGTAACTAACCAGGTTGTCAGCTAATTAGTAAATTAATTCTTGATGACACATCACTTTGGCATATAATCAAATTTTTAAAAAATTGAGTAACACTGCTGTAACTGTGTTACATAAAAATGTGTTCTTCCTACTTTTTATAATTATGTGGCAAGGATTTCAGGAGCTTAAAATTATAAAAACAAAATTAGGACCAAAGTTGAAAACATATGTTGTCAGTAAGTAAATTTATTCATCCACGATTACATGCACAAATTGAGAAGGGTAAATTTCCACCCATCTTATTAAGGGAAGAATTTCTAGCAAGCTTAAACTTTTTTGCTTAGTAACTATTCATAAAAATTTACAGTGCATTTAGCTGGGAGCAGTGGTGCACGCCTGTAATCCCAGCTACCGATGAGGCTAAGGTTCGCTTGAATCTGCAGACTCTGGACAACCCCGGGCAACATAGCAAGACCTAATCTCAAAAAAAAAAATTTTTTTTTATAATGCATTTTATTTGTTGCCTATGAAACCAATATAGTTCAACTTATTGAAATAAGAAACAGAGGTAACACCCAAGGCCTAAAAAAAACAGTTAACTTTATAAAGAGCAAAAACTTGTTTTATGGACAAAGTAAATGGGAAGTTTTTCAGTTCAACTTTAATACTTTTTTTTTTTTTTGGATGCACAGAGCTAAGCTATAGCAACCAAATGAAAAGACTTTCAAGCATTCACTGACAGAATAAAATGATGTGGGGCAAACGTAAAAGAAATAAAAGTTCCAGAAGAAAAAGGAATGATTTAAAATTTCTGTTATAGACAAGCATGGCTGAAAAATAACAAATCACTAAGGTAATTCAGACTTCACTGGCTACATTTTAAAAAGTGCTATAACTTTATATTTAAATGTTAATATTTATTATTCTCTGCAAGTTGCATCTACTACAACTATAAATAGTATTTCTACTATTTTGCCCATAAATATTTTTGGCCTTTTTTCTTTTTTTAAAAAGATCACAAATATATGTAGCATACATAAGTTCTGTTACATAAATTTCTTATTTTATACATAATAAGCTGAGGTAATTTAATATATAATTGATCATCAAAATAAATGCATAATTTTTGTTAAGTTTAAAATTCAGGGTGAAAAGTTTTATATGTCAATATAAAAACCCTGACAGGGTTCACAATGTTTCATAATTATTTATTCCAAACACCAGTATCAAATAAGGTTTATCATATGACTTCTACCTCTCCAATTTCATCTTCTCTAGCCTCTGGCACTTTAGGCCCCAAATTCAAAAACTGCTCCCTATAAAAATATTGTGTTTGTTTAGTTTCCCAAAGTGATCAAGGTTCTATTAGATGACACTTGAAAAAAGGCAAAGTATCCATGCATATTAACAATATTAAAGACTTGGAAATGTCCAAAGTCCAAAACAAATAAAATTGTTTAAATATATTTATCAGTGTCTCCCAAATTTGTTGAACTCTTAACTCATTCAACATCTATGGAACACCCTTTGGGGAAATCATCTGGTTAGAATATTGTGTCTGCAAGATCTTCAAATTTCACCTAATGCATCTTTTCCCCAATACTTGTACAGGGTTTGCAGCCTTTAATATGGCTTTGCAGTGACATTATACTGCATGATATAAGTCTAGTATCACAATTCCTGGCTGCTGGTGGAACTCAATGTTGGATGAATAAATGACCACTGAAAGCTGGACGTGAGCAAAGGAGTGAGTAATACTCAGGGTTTTATTTTGGATGACTAGACTAGAAAATACTCTCAGAAGGAAAAATGGGACACATGGGAAATCAAGGTAAAAAAGTCTAGGAGACAGCTGAAAATGTGGACATAAACCTTGGAAGAGAGACCTGGAGCATTTTACTGTTACAGGTGACAGATGAATTACTGGGAAAAAAATCTATGATGTTGAGTGTAGGAGCTGTACAGACTCCATCCCTTCCTCTCTGTATCTATTAACAACGACCAGCCCTAGCCCACCTCTATCCACTCTTGCTCACACCAACCACACGCATCCTCTTTACAGAGGAGAATGGTCTTTAGAACACATTATGAGCCGGGCATGGTGGCCTGTAAGCAACAGCTTATGGAGTAACAGCTGGGACTGGGGAATCACAGTTGGAGACACGCCCGGGGTAACATAATGAGACCTAGTCCTAAAAAAAGAGCTGGGCGTGGTGGCGCGTGCCTATAATCCCAGCTACCTGGGAAGCTGAGGCTGGGGATTGCTTGAGCCCGTAGTACCAAGGGCAACGTGAGCCTGCGGTTCCACAGGCAAAAATAGTAAGACCTAGTCTCAAATAAACAAACAAACAAAAACCCACATTATGTTTCTGCTTAAAACCTTGCTACTGTGTTCCACTGCACTTAATCTGGTTCTTGCCCACCTACACCTCATACCATCTGCCTACCTGCCAGGCTGCTCTGGCCTCACAAACCTCCTCTTTGAGGCTATCTCTAATCACAATGTTCTTTCCTGAGACTCAGCTGACTGTTGCCCCCAGGTTATTTAGGCCTAAATTAAATGTCCACCTTAGGCTACTACTGTAAGTCATTTGACATCACACTATCTGATTTAAATTTGTTCTTAGTATTTATTATAATTTAAAAATTAATGTTTAAAGTTATTGATCTCCTTCTCCAGGACAGCAGTTTTGTCTTGTTTGTCTGTATCCCTAGTGCCTAGAATATGCTCTGGCCCACAGCAGGTACATAAATATTTGTTGCATGAATTAATAAGGGAAAACTGAAAAGAGATTAAAAAAAAAACCCACAAAACTGAAAAGAAAATCAGGCGAGTAGAAGCTAGAGAAATCCTAGGCAGTCAAAAAGAATGCTGAGTAAGAAGTCACTGAATTTGGCAATTCCATGCTTGGTGTCCTTTAAGGGGGCAAAACTGCAGGAAAGGTAGATGTGAATGGGTTAAATGAGTAAATGGGAAGTTCAAATGAAAAGGACAAAAGGAAGGAAGGTGATAGAAAATTATTTTGAGGGTGAGAAATGATAAAAGAGAACAGACTAATTGCTCATGCCTTCAAGCTGAAGGGGAGGATGCAGAGGGAAAAGAGATCGTGAACATTATTTAAAAAGCAGGGCACTAGAACAAGATCTGAGATGTGACAGAAATAGGAGCCTAAAGCCACATTAGTCATCTTTTCTTTAAAACTACCCCCCACACTACGGCCATACCACCCTGAACGCGCCCGATCTCGTCTAAAACTACCCCACACAATTACAGTATGTTTTATAATCAGAAATATCTATTCCCCAGAAACAACTTGCTTGCATATCCCATACATTCAATCTACAAAATCATTACTACAATTTCACTTATCTCTTGGAAAGTACACACTGGGATGCTATAGGGTCATGACATGCACCATGTAGCTGCAGGTGTTTCAAAGAACAAAAATTTTAGAAAGAGGATATAGAAAAATTAATATAGAGATGATAGAGAGTATGCAATTGATAAAGGAAGTGGCTCAATAGCAATCCTGAGTAGGATTTAAGTGAAGAACATGTAAATCTTTGTAATGTTTATATAGCTTTTCTCTAAATTTTAAATTATGTGCAAAAAAGGCAAGAAAGAGAAATTTCACACACCTAAACTAAGAAGGAGAGGCAACTTTCATCAATGGTTAGCACAGAACTGTCAAATTTCTTGTGAATTGTCACAATTACTTAAGGAGTAATCAGCAAGAGTGTAACAGTGGATAAAAGGAACAAGGCATAAACTTTTATAGAATTTGACTAGAAGAAACTATTTTCATTACAGAATGAATGTTTGCATAAAGAGAGCAAATAATTCTCTATAATTTCGCATTCCTAATAAAAGGAAGTAAATCCTATCAATAGAGAATTCCTATCAATAGAGAATTATCTAAGATACAGCCTGAGATCCATCTCTAAGGATTGAGCAGGCAGTGGCTAAGACTAATGTTTTGGGAAGAAAAAATATGGGAAGAAAAAAATAACCTTAAGATAAATTATATTAGTAAATTTGATTTCTTTTCATTTGTACAAATGGTTTGCTGATGTAACCTTGGTGATACTGCAAGACATTTGGAAAAAATAAAACAATATTCCTAAAGGAATATTAATTAGGTTAAACATATACAGAATTGTCAGAAATACCAATGACTAAGAGGCACTTTCTCCTACCTCCATGAGCAAAAGCTATGCTTAATCTGCCTCCTCTGAACTTTAGGAAACACCACTGCTTACTTAGTGATACTGATCTTCCATTCCTACAACCCCATTCTACCACCAAAGAATCACTAGGAGACTGAACTGAAAAAGATCCCTCTTCCAAGTATGGAAGCGGAAGAGCACTTCAACTGTAAAGCTAAACTCATGAAATCCATGGGTCAAGGTTTAATGTGATAAGACATCAACATAACATGGCATATCTAATAAGATTCTGACACCCAAAAGAATGACTGACAAGACAGATTCACATTCTAACACTCTCATGCTTTATCTTCAAAAACCAAACCTAAGCCAGGCATGGTAAGCATGTGTCTGTTGTCCAAGCGCTGGGAGGCAAGAGGTTTGGGATCGCTTGAGTTCACCGGTTTGAGACTACCCCGGGCAACATAGCGAGACCTGGTGTCGAAAAAGTAGCCAGGCGCCATGGGTGGGTGCCTGTAATCCCAGCTGGGAGGCTAAGGCTGGGGATCACTTGAGTACATAGTACCCTGGGCAACATAGCAAGACCTGGTCTCAAAAAAAAACAAAAACAAAAACAAAAACAAAAAAACCCACAATCACCAACACCACCAACAAAGCCCAGTTTCTCTCTACTAATTCAGAACTAACAAATGGGATCACAAAGTATATTTTCCAGGGGAGTTCATTTAAACTGGAATTAACATCCAGTATTCTGCCAGGCATGGTGGCGCATGCCTGTAAGCGGCAGCCTAGGAAGCTGCGGCGGGGACCAGGGATGGCGGTTTGAGTCCCACTTGGGGCAACGAAGCAAGACCTAGTTCCAAAAAAATAGCTAGGCATGTTGGTGCGCGCCTGTAGTCCCAGCTACTTGGAAAGCTGAGGCTGGGGAGTGTTTGAGTCCATGGTACCTCAGGCAACGTGAGCCTGTGGTTCCAAGAGCAAAAATAGTGAGACCTAGTTTCAACAACAACAAAAACAACAAACAAAAAACACATCCAGTATTCTTAAAATCTTTCCATGGGACATGAGTAGTTAGGAAAGATGAATCATGAAGTTAAGCTATCTTGCTTTTTAAGACTAATATCTATCCAGTTAGATTGCTAGATAAAGGACTAGCAAGTTTAATATCAACTACTCAACAAACACATGCTGAGAACCTCTGAGGTACAAGGGATTTTGAGTCAAATCCTTCCCTTACACCCAGAGTTTACAGTCTAGATGGCAAGACAGGAATTATAGCAGTCTGTAACTATGCAAAAAATAAATAACACGGACAATACTACTCCTAAATGTTCTAGCAAAGGACAAAATTCTGATTGCTATGGGCTAGGAAGCTAGAAACCAGCCTTAACAAGGGAGAGGGAGAGGAGTTTGACCTAGAGGATGGCAAGGTTCTAAAAAGTGGGAAGGAGGTCCTGTCCACAGCCTTTCCATTTCAGAAAGATGTTAGCATACACACTCACTGCTCCGAAGTCTTACAAGAATATTGAGGATAAGTAGTCAAACAAATTCCCAGTTTGCAGATGAAAAAGAAACCAAAAACCGAAAAGAGACCGATGAGATGCAATAAGCTATGAAACCTAAGGTATCTGGTCTTCTAGGTCAGCAGCCTTGGCTCTCTAGTGTGGGCGATAATAAGGAAAATTATTCAACTAGAGCATAAGATCTGTGGGAGACACAACATTTAGAGAGGAAAGGGAAAAAGATGAAATGCCTAAATAACAGTGAGGGCAGATTACTGCAACAGCCTAGGTGTGGGGTAACAGACATGAATTAAATACAAACAAACAAAATATTGGTAACTTCTATTTAAAACTTTCTATCACCAATGCAACAAAAACCTTGTTTCTCTTTTATAAATCATATATAACCGTAAATGATTTTATATCCTTTTCAGGGAGGAAAACCTCTAACCAACAAACTTCCTGAATATCTACCGAAAATTAAAAAAACAATTTACCAACGAACTTTCTAATACGAGATTTTTAAGGAGTCTGATACAATAAAACTGGGATTGTAAAGAGTATTACTGAAGTTCACAAATTTCAGGGTTGCCTGAAGGAATACGTGTACGCAACTCAATGAGCAGGACGACTTTTGCCCTTTATTAAGGTTTCCAAAGCTGCTTGGGTTTTTCATTTAGAAGTTTGAGCTGGACAACTGAAGGCGGCTTACTTCCACATTCAAACCCTGACCCAGAAAGACCAAGAGCGCAATTTGCAGAATAAATGAGACTACTATCAAAGTATCTTTAAAGTCAGTCAGTTCCAAAGTAAAGTTCTCAAGACTTCAGAAGCAAGTCTGGATGAAAAACCTCCCATTACGCCAGTCTTTCCCAGCCTTCACGCAAAAGTTCTTACAATCATGTTTTCCCAAAGTAGTGCCACAGTGTCATTTCCCAAAGTAACGCCACAGTGCCATTTCCCGCAGATGACAACCGCTCCATTCCTGCCATGTTAGACTTCCTCGAGCCAGACCCTGACCCCAGGAGCTGCCGGCGTCAGAGTACCATCTCCGGGAAAGGGATGCTCCCCGCGCCCTACTCACCGCGACAGAGCGGCCGTGCTCGGGGCCATCGACGGCGTCAAGGCGCGGAGCCGGGGTGGGCGCGGCGGGCGCCGGGGCAGGCGCGGGGGCCGGGGCGGGCGGCTGCCGGTGCTTGCCCGCACGCTTAGCCTTGGCCTGGATGCAGCGCTGGTGCAGGGCGAAAGTGTGCTGGCGCTCGAGCTCCAGGCGTTCGGGCGACACGGCCTCGTAGCGGGCCTCGCAGGTGCTGTGGTGGCGCCGGCACAGTTCGATGCGCCGGCGGAGGCGCTCCATGACCGCGCTGTGCCGCGGCAGCGCGAACTCCGCCATGGGGCAGGTGGGGAGCACCATGGGCCGCGGGGCTGCACGGGCCGGGCCCGGGGCGGGCCTCTCGGGCCGGCTGGCACTGCAGGCGCCGTTCCCCGGCGGCGGCCCGTCCGCCTCACGGTCGGGCCATGGTCCCGCGCGCTGCAGGACAGGCTCGCACGCGGCGGCGGGTCTTTCTCAGTCCCGCTCGGCCTGATTCAGGACGGCACTCGCTGCCCGCTTCAGGCCGAGGCCTGTCCCTGCGGCCCCGGCCCCATTGTTTTCCGCACCGTCGCCGCCGCCATCTTAAAATTGTTTTCAGGGCTTTCGGAAGAGGGCGGAGCCCCGATAGGCGACCCCGGCGTCAGCGCTGACGACCTGAGCCCATGGCCAATAAGAGGAGGGAGAGCGGGCCGCCCGAGGGGCGGGGCAGAGCACGCCAGAGGTGCGCCAAGGCTCCGGAGCAGTTTAAAAGGAATTCTCCAGCGAGGGGCGGGGCAAAAGCCCTGGGCGGACCTCAGTCGTGGGCCTGGAGCCAAGTGTGACCGACTGAGTTGGTGTGGAGCGCTGACCGGCCGCTGGCAGGCTCTTCCGGGTCGGCAGGGAGAGGGCGGTGGGCGCGAGTTACTGGGCCTGACCCAGTCGCGGGCCTGGCCGTGCAACGCCTCACCATTTTCTTTCAGCAGTCTTGAATTAGTTCTGATAAACTCAGTATCCAGGCTTTTTCACTGTCAGCTGTTTTCTTGCACCGGTTGTCTTAACTTCTCTTTGCCTTAATTGGCCCTGAGAGCCCAAGTGGGCTGGAAGTTCTCTCTGGTACCTTTCTGAATTACTGGGGCTGGGAAACTTTTGTTTCCACTTATATAAAGGAACAAATTTGAACGTCACTGCTCACTGTGAAGAACTTTCTACTTCAGCCTGGCCCACAAGCTTTACAGTAAATATTTTTGAAACACGAGTTAGGTAAAACTGGAGTTACTCAACAAAATCCATCCCAAAACAATTAACCAGTAGGTAAAGGGGATGGGGGACTGTAAGGGAAAAAAAAACAGGAATGAGTTAATATTAAAACTATACAGTCTATATTGGGTCAAGAGAGACGAAGATACTGGCATCCTAATTTTAAACAGGAAGTGTCAGGAAAAGGTTGCACACTGAAGAGGTACCACTGTTACAATATTATCAGAAAAAAAATGAGCCTTTATTCTATTAATGTTATGTTCTTGCATAAATGCAGTGGGGGGGGGGAGTCTAGCCAAAGCAAAAACCCAAGGCTCATGACCATCAGGAGCCTGTAGTCTTCAAACTATTTTCACACCAGAATTAACTTTTCCAATAGGAAAAACACTACATTTCATGTACTTCTCTTCAATAAAAATAATCCAAAAGCCTAAAAGCACGCTAATAAACTTTTGGGCCTAATTATCTCAAAAACACCCCAGAATACATAATATGCAATAAAGATGGAGTCTGATTCTACAGATTATTTTCTAGTTAAAAAAAGTTAATGTCCCATATAATGTCTTCAAAAATGTTATCTACAAATTACTCCCTTACCTTTTCTGAGTTGCTATCATCCTATTATACAACAGAAACTGCTGAGCAGAAGGTAGTAAAAAACTACATTGAATGGTTAAGTCCAAGTGCTGCAATGTATTAAGTATTCCAAGTTTATAACAGTTTGGGCATATTAACAAACGTTCATGCAATCATCAGTTTAAGATTAACCCATTATTGAAACAGCAAAACACAAATTGAAAGGTTACTACAAAGAATTTCAGTCAAAAGGAGACACTTAACACAGGGCTTTAATGGAATACCATTTAGTAACGTGACAATTTGAGAAAAGTGGGGAGATTTTGTGGATAAGAAAAATTGAGCAACATATCTGATTGAAAGAACATTTTACAACAACCGGACAGATAATTAGCATAAAATTGTAACATAAGTGCCTTTTTGAGAACTGAACACTGCTGCTTGTCACTCAATGTGTCAATCAGGAGGCTGTATACTTTCAAAGAGAGTGAAAAAGAACTGGAAAAAATTTTTTTTCCTTTTTTTGGGACAAACCTTGCCAAGTAACCTTTGAAAAACAAACACTACTGATTCAAACTTCCGCAACTCTGCTGGAAAGGAGCTGAGGCATGAACTACAAGATCAGAGGATCTTGAAGGCAGAGATTTCTGGAAATGCAATAATCCCACACACTTGCTTCAAGGAGAAACCTGCAGACATATTTTCAGGTCTTGCTAAGTAACTGTTTATTTGCACTCAAGACATCTGGGAAAATCTGCTACATAGCTAAGGTCACTGTGACCACAGACAACAGATGAGAAGAACAAAGCACTGAACAGCAAGAAAAATGCATCCCACCCTCATAAAAATTTAAGGGAACCAGTAAAAAATTGAAGATAAACAGACACAGCCTTCATCTTTTATGAATATACTTCCTCCCCATTATCTCCCCAATATAAACACTCTGGAGTATTTATATATTCAGTGCAAGAACAGTATCATCGGTACATTTGAAACACCTCTGAAGAATAAAGCTAAAACAACACCTAATTCTGAATACATTTCAGTGTGGTGTAATAATGATATTAGTACACTATAATGATGGGGGAGAGGCTTTGATAGCACCCATCTGCATCCCACATGAAAAAAACAAAAACCTACGATCACTTAAAAAAAAAATTTTCTACAAGCTATGTATTCAAAATTTCTTAACAGGACTGCTTTATCATGTAATTTAAGACACAAGTCTTACTCATAAACTGCAAATGGAGACATAAAGAGGTTCAGCAGCTACAAAAGTTAGGTAACTCATGCTAATTGTCACTCCTCCCATAAATACTTTTAGCCTGTGTTCAATTATAGTCAATTCTGAATTGGCTCACCTCTGAATTGGACTTGAAAAGTCTTTACACAGAGGAAAAGAAATGGATGAAAATGAAAGAGTATTCTGTCCTATACTTTGACCAGGTGAAGGTATGGGCCTGCTTTTAAAAAGAAATATACACATAATCACAATAAAGCTTAACACTATGCAGAGCTTATAATTATTTTCAGCATCAGACTGCAAGCTGCACTGTGAAGAAAATGCATAGCAGAGGAGAAAGCTCTGGGAAGTGAGGGAAGTAGGTAAGAAAAAGTGTCAACACAGTGGAAGAAGTGATGAAAACATCGACGTCTAATCTAGAGCTCACATGCCCTGCTACGTTTTGTAAAATGTTACCTGCTTAAGAAGTCAGGAGCCTATACCCTCCTCCTGGTGTGTGAAATATGAGTGCCCTGTGACACCTGATGCCACCTCCTCCACTAGCCGAAGTGTATGGAACAGAGCTGCTCCAAGGACAAGGAAAAATACATACTTCATGGTCTAAGCAATATCAAATTTAAAGTTTTTTTTTTTTCTATTTTTCATATTATTTAAACAGAGCCTTTAGATGAATTTGGGTTTTCATCTAATCCCTCTCCTCTACTTCCTTAGGAGGAATTGAGCAATGGAAGCAAGCAAAACAAAATTATAACCACAAATAATTTTAACATGATTATCAATTTTAAGGGACAAAGACATTTGAAAGTTTTGCAATATTAAACTTAAAAAACAGAATTGGTTATAAAAACTGCAATTCACCCATCATTCCTAAAGGTTGGTGTTATTTATGGACAGACTAACATGTTAATTTAAGCCAAGATTTTTGAAGACTGGCAAAGTTCTATCTATTTTTAAAAAACAAATGTTTAAAAACAAAAAAAATACAAGTTAGTTGCTTCATGTTACATTTCACAACCATTAGTTAAATGCTTTCTTTCTACAGAAACAGGGTCCTTAATGTCACAAGTGCAATTATTTACTGCTAGATGTTTAAAAAATCACACGGGCTAGTGTTCAACCGGAACCTGTTGATGGTGACATCTGGAGGTTTTCTGAGTTTCAACCTAAGGTGTGCCAGGTCCCTAACTAGGACCATACTTGAAGGGGAAAGGGAGGGAGAGGAAGTCACAGATCAAGTTCTTAAGATTGTTTCACTCTCTTCTTGGCTTTCTGTTTCTTGGTGATCTGTTCAAAATTTCATCCTGTTGATTGAAAAAAAAGAAATTCGCTATAATTAGCACATTTTAAAAAGTAATAACTGCACTAGTATTTAAAGAGTAGTCAGGTTGAACATAACCCATATAATGAAAACACAAGACAAAACAGAAGAAAATGCACCAAAAACAATGATCATCTCAAGAGGTGGTGGGATTAGGTATATTCTAATTTAGTCCTTTTGGTCTTCTATAAACATGTACTTTTGTGCATTTATCCTAACCCATCTACATATTTTTTTTTATTTTTGCCTATTGATTTTATTTTATTTTTTTTTAATTTAATTTAATTTTATTTTTTTAAAAAATTTTTATAATCAAATAGTTTATATATATATACATATACATTTTATATCTCCATCTACATATTTTTTAAAAAAGAGCAAATGCCATGCTCTCACATGTTCTTATTTAAACCTAATTAATCTGACCTGTGGATACAATAGCCCCGTTTTGAGGTTGAGAAAACTAGGATTCAGGGGGCTAAAGACTTTCCAGTCAGAGTTTCAGAGAACACTCCAGACTGCAAGTCCAGGGTTCATCCTACTGCAAACAGCAACTTCTTGTACAAGGCAGTTTGGGGGGAATAAAAAAAGACAGGCGAATCTGATCCCTACCTGAAAGAACTATTTTACAGAATAGATTTGTGGAAAAAAATCAATAGGAGAGCAGAACTGTGCAGAGGGAAATGGAAACAGTTTTCCAGAATGGAACATTTTTTTAAATTTTAAATATTTTTTAATATATATGTGTGTATATATGTATATTTATTTCACATATATATGTGTCACACAAAAAAAATATATATATATATATATTTCATATCATTGTGATCCCTGGGGGTCATCCACCACCTCCCTGGCCACTCCAGCTGGTCCCCTCCCACAATTGTGTACTTTCATTTGGTTGTCAATATATTAGTGAAACCATTTGGTTTTTGTCTTTTAAAAATATGGAACACTTCATGAATTTGCATGTCATCCTTGTGCAGGGGCCATGCTAATCTTTTCTGATTCGTTCCAATTTTAGTATATGTGCTGCCGAAGCGAGCACGGAACAATTCTTGACTGGAAAGGGAACCTTGGTAAAAGGTTTCTTTCCCTCCCTCAGATTTCAAAACCAATCCAACCAGAAAAGCCAGATCCAGAAGCCCAACAAAGTTTCGTGCTCAGAGCTACATCACCTGGATTAGTACAGCAACCTTCCTGATGACATAACATATAGTGTCATCAGACGAGAGGCCATGCCCAGGTTTCCCCACGCTCCTTTACTCTACCTCTCCTCTACTGATTACACCTGCTTTCCAGACAATCACTATATACCTTTATACTGGTTGTTCTCTATCAGACATGTTCTTTCCATAATCACCTACTTGGCAAAGTCCTTTATTTCCTTCAAGTCTTCGCCCAAATGTCAACTCTTCAATAAAGTCAATTATCTTTACTAGAACAACTATCGCCACCTCCCAACACTCCCAGTACCATCCCCTGTCCTACATTTATATTTCAGAGTATTGCTTTTTCAACATACCATTTTCTCTTACTTCCATCTAATGTCTATGCTTACTGTCTGCTTCCTCTCACTAGAATTTACTCACAATTGAGCTACCAAAAGCAAGAGGACTATCTATGTTGGTCTCATTCAATGACAGTATGTGGCATATAAACAGGCATTGCACAAACATTTGTTAAATGAATGAATGAAACTGTGAGCAACAGGGACAAAAAATTTACAATGCAGTGTTTTGTGCAAGAAATCCGTAAGGGAACAGTAAAGAGAAATGAGACAGAATTATTAAATAATAGCCTCAAGTTGTCATCTCTGAAAGCACTTTTTTTTTTTGAGACTAGGTCTTGCTATTTTTGCCCGTGGAACTGCAGGCTCATGTTGCCTGGGGTACCACAGACTCAAGCACTCTCCAGCCTCAGCTTCCCAGGTAGCTGGAATTACAGGCATGCGCCACCACACCCTGCTATTTTTTTGAAACTAGGTCTCACTACGTTGCCCCAAGAGGGACTTGAACGGCAATCCCTGGTTCCGGCTGTGGCTTCCTAGACTGCCGCTTACAGGCATGCGCCTTCATGCCCAGTCCTCTGAAAGCATTTTATTAGTGACTCCTAAAACATGTTTATTCCAAGAAAATCAGTTTCACCACAGAAAAAGTTTTCAGGTTCTGATATAATTTGAAATTACCAAATAAAATGATGACCTGTATTGCTAAGAATTCCCCTTTCACAAAACTGGATATGACTTTTTTTTTTACTATTACAGCCATTGAACAGTGAAAATACTCCACTACTTACTGTACCTTCAACCTCATTACTCAAAATACAAAATGTACTTCCCCTTTCTCTTACCTCTGCTTTGGGTTTTCTATCTTCCTCCTCTTGACTGACTGTGCCACCATCTTCTTCAGCATCACTTTTTTGCTTCTCTTCTAAGAAGAGAAATTAATTTCTTACATTTGCTTTTGGCAATTAGACAATTAGCATTAGAACATACCTCTAAAGTCTAAAGCAACTGTTTTCCCCCTCCCCTCTAAAGAAATTCTTTTAGTAACTTGCTTGTAAGGGTGTGATTATATCTCAGGGTCTTTGGCAAGTTTTTTGGCTTTGCCTCTTACCAAGTTTCTCTTCACCATCCTCCTCTTCATCTCCCTTGTCCCTTTCCTCTTCCTTCTCTTCTTCATCCTTCACATCTGGTTGAGGAGCATCAGTCTTCTTGTACTCCACAGGACTGGACTGTTTCTGAAATATTTCCCCAAAACACAATTTCACTTATTTTTATGTATTATACGATCATATAATTAGTGACTGCCACTGAGCAAAGCACTGTAGCACTGAAACAGACACACAGAAATGAGTGAGATGTAATTCCCATTCCGAAAGCTTTCTCTCTGATGAGTGTGGTTCAAGGCAGAATGAGCAGTAAGAGGAAAGGCAGGAATGTACAGGTCCAAACAGTCAAGGTAACTGAGCACAGAATGGTGGTGGTTAGGGCTGGAAAAAGACCTCTGGAGATAAAGCTACACTGAATGCAAAGTGAATCATAATCCTCTTTTAGAAGCTAGGTGCTTAAAATTGTTTTTTGAATTTGCAAACAACATGGGTTAACCAAGAAAAATTAAATAAGGCTATATATTTCACTACCACATGTATTTGGTGTGGGAAAGGGGGGAAACAAGCAAGTTAGGGAGAAACATGAAAACTCAGAGATCAAACAGTAAAGTATTAAGACTAGAAAGTATGCCAGGAGGAAAAACTAGTTTGCACCAAGATGGCTACTCTTAGATCTAAGTTTTCTCCCTCCACAAAGCTGCTATGAAATAAAGCACAGCAATATAGTAGCAATATAGTGGGCTTAGAAATTAGAAACTAAGGTGCTACAAATCCTACTCCCACATGGGAACAGTACATGACTACAATAAATAAGGCTTTAAAGTTCACACCAAATGTAGCCAGTCATTACTGAGCTCCTACAAAGAAAACTGTAATATATGAATTCTTCCTAAAAGTGACCCCACTCATATACCACATTTCCCCCCTCCCCATCTCCACCCCCGCCACAATCCATACCTTTCCAGAACAGCAGAAGAGGATAACAAGAAATACAGGCAGAGCTACAGTCAAAATGTAGACCACCCAGAGCCAGGGGCGCTCCTCAGCTGCTTCAATCATCTGCCCCACTACACCAGGCTGAAAAACAAGACAAGATCAATTTCAAAGTCTGACTTCTGGCACCAAATATAGGCTGCACTGTCCCAACTGTTCAATTACTATGTGCTACTACTCTCAGGCTCCTATTTTATTGTAAAGATTCATCAAGCTGAGATGTTCATGGAATGTAAAAGGAATAAAAAGACTCAGTTTTCCTATCTTAATGTGATTTCCCTCTCCAAAGTGTGAAAGCTTCTAGATCACATGCAAAAGGGTTCCATTAACCTCAGGTACCAGTGAATTGAATTTCCTGATCTCAGTGTCTTTGACTCTCCAATTCATATGTTCAACTGTTTGAAAATTCTGTCTATTGGGCAAACCAAGAATTAACATTTAAGAGTGCATTAAAAATTTTGTTTGATTTAGCACAAACATGCAAAAAAAACCCCACAAAACCCTATCTAAAACACAAATTGAGACTCTGAAGCCATTACATTAGACTAATGAGATCATGTTGAGAAACCCTAGTATTTTTGTCTTCAGCAGGAACATGGTCACTTTTTTTTATGCCAGTGTTCCCAAGTAAGGGAAAAGAGAGATTTTCACAAAAGCTGAAATTATCTGCAATAACAATATAAATGTGCAAAAAACATGGAAGCACAAACCTCAGCAGCCCCATCAGCAGCTTTCTTCAGACCCCAACCATCATTGGCCCAATCATCAACCACTCTTCGATCACCACAAATGATAAAGTTGTCAAAAAAAATGTCTGAGGTCATGGACCACAATTCCAAACCAATAGCACTAAAAGGAGTCATTCTGAAAGGTTCCAGATCTTCAAAGAAATCTGGATTTGGTATTTTCCGTGGTTTCCAGATTCCCTAGAGAAAAATATTGCTAACATTATTTCAGATAATAACAAAAATTCATGGTGAACCCACTATGATAGATGAATTCTGCAAGATCCATGAAGTGCTAACTTTATGAAACTTAACTGGGTGAAAGACCTCACTCTGCTTGAGAGAAGTTACATTTGTTAAGTGTTGAAAAGATAAACCCAGAAACTGGAAATAACTTTGATACTTGCTTTGTAACTTACATTTAAAAATAAAAAAAAAAAAAGTAAAACCTGTATGATTTAGGCACTTAGCTGTTGTTGTGTGGTAGGGCTCTTCAGTTATTTCCAGTTTCTGGGTTTATCTTTTCAACACTTAACAAATGAAACTTCTCTCAATTTATGAAATTTACTGTTTTTAATGCAGCACTCTGAATATAGTGATCAACCTGACAGTTTCACTACAAGAAACAAATCAACAAAGTAATTATCAAAAGGCACAAACCTGGTAGCTGGGATTGTCAATCATGGGGGGCTTCCATTTGCCCTTATAATTGGGATTGTCAATCATAGGTCGCTGCCAGACACCACACCCTGGGGCCGAATCACATTTAGGGTTGGCGATCTGAGGAGCCTCCCATTCTCCATCCATTTCTTCATCCCTGTGGAGATATTAACAAATTACAAATGAGCTCTATGAAGCAGGACTCTAAAAGGCCAAAGTCAGGCTTCCCCTGAAACCATGCAGAAATGCTTTCAGTGTCATACTATAGAGCATCATTTTGCTTTTGCATTTCCACTAACCAGATTTTTTCATGACAGATGCATTAAAAAGAGAGATGAAAAAGATAAGTAAATCTGTTGAGGTCTACACTGATGTTTGGGTACTTTATTAAATATTAACTTTTTTTTTCCTAATATTAATTCTTACTTCAAAAAAAGAGTAGATGAATCTTAAAAACCTGACTAAGGCTCTTACCAATCCTCTGGTTTCTCTGCATCTGGATCAGGTACATATTCAGGTTCATCATCTAACCAGCCTTCAGGCTTTGTGGCCTCTTCATCTGGAATCTTAGCTGGGGCATCTTCATCCCTTAAATACATAACAAAAAGTTAGTCATGCCAATACTGACCAGAGAATCATAAGGTGATCTCACTTTGTGAATCTGCAATCTAAAAATATCTATGACTTGCTTAATCCCAAAATAAGGTCCTAGTATCCAGAATATATAAAGAACTCCTATGATTCAGTAATTAAAAAAAAAACAACACACACACATTTAAAAACTAACAGAGAATCTGAAAGCACCTTTCTGTAAAGATATACAGCCATCAGAGAAATGCAAATTAAAACCATAATAACATGACTTTACATCCACTAGTATGACTAACAAAAATGACTGACAAAACAAGTGTTGACAAGAATGTGGACAACATGAAACCCTAAAACACTGCAGTTGGAGAATGGTACAGTCATTCTAGAAAACACAAAGATCCTTAAAAAGTTGAACAGTTACCATAGATATCAAAGAACAGCAATTCCAGGGGATCTGCGCCTGCCCTAATCGGCAGGCACCTGCAGCTGCTGGCAAACCTAGGCCAGCAACTGCACCCACTCAGCAACCATACAGCACCCACTGGGCCCCTCTGCCGTCGACCTGGCGGGTAAGGGGGATGCAGGGGCCGGCTGGGACCCCTGGACCTGACCAGTGCTCAGTTAAGACTGGATTCATCCTTGACCCAGGAATAGCCGGGGTGGGATGGGGGGGATGGATATAACACCCTTGCTGCTTCACCCTCACTCCACTTAGCTCACAGGAGGACTAAGAGCATAAACGTGCACAAAGGTGACATAGAATGGATGTGGGGCCAGAAAAGAGCCTGTGCAAACACATGTGTGGGACTCAGAACAAGGATCATTCAGAAAGATAGTAGATCTGGAATGGAGAAACAACTGTGGTAAAGACCTATCAGACCTTCATCTATAGCTTCACCGGAAGCTGATGAATCAAAACCCCATGTGGAACGTACAACACAAGGAAACATGGCTCCCTCCCCAAGCCTTGGAAGAGGAGGCCTGCAGAGTCAGGGCATTGGCTCCATAGCAAATCTGCAAACAGACGGAGAGGAGATGACCTGCAAGGTCCATCAATGGATGGCTGCCCTCATCAATAAACCTCCTCACTGACAATGGCTGGGGGAAAGGCTCCCCAAAGCCAGAGGTCAGAGAAATGAGGAGCAGAGATAGCAGAATGGCAAGGAGATCGTACTGGAGTCAGCAACTAGAAGACACCGAGAAACCCCAAATGAACATGGTCTGGCTGCCCAATACAAAGCTAAGGATTACAAACCATCAAGCACACACAGTCCCTCATCTGACAAATGGACACAGTCGCAGAAAAAGACTAAAGGACCACTGAACCCAACATAAACCAAAAAAAGAACAATGAGAATAGAGACTGAGGCCAGGCACAGTGGCTTGTGCCTGTAAGTTTCAGCCTATAAAGCTGCCGGGGCTAGGGATTGCGGTTCGAGTCCCGCCTGGAGCCCGTAGCGAGACCTAGTTCCAAAAAAAATAGCTGGGTGTGGTGGCACGCGCCTGTAATCCCAGCTACCTGGGAAGCTGAGGCTGGGAATTGCTTGAGTCCCTGGTACCCCAGGCAACGAGAACCTACGGTTCCACAGGCAAAAATAGCGAAACTTAGTCTCAAAAATAAAAAGAATACAGACTGAGTAAACACAAGGGGGTGGGGGTGGAGGAGGGAAGGCATGCCAGTAACCATTTACCTTATTTACTTATGTAAGAATTTAGAAATAAAATTTAAAAATTAAAAAAAAAAAAAAAAGCAATTCCACTCTGAAATACATACCTGAGAAAACTGAAAATGCATAGCAACATACAAATCTACACATGGATTATCATAGAATATAAATAACCACAGGCAAAAAGGGAACGCTAAATGGCAATCAACTAACGAAAGGATAAATAAAATGCACAATGAAATATTACTCATAAAAGGATTTAAGTACAGATACATCCTTCAACATGGGCGGACACTGAAAACATGCTAATTTTTATAGAAGCTGCACACAAAAGGTCATATATATTATTCCATATTCAGAACAGGCAAAAACTATGAAGACAGAAAGTAAATAAATATATACACATAAATATGTAAACAAAATGATTATTAAAAAATTTTAAAAATGAAAGAATGAAGATGAAGAAAAAAAAAAAAAAGAACGCAAATAAGTTGTTGCCAGCAGCTGGTAGAAGAGAGAAATAGGGAATAATTGATCAAAGGGCGTGGCTTTCAACACGCTGGTGGTTACATAGTGGTGATGGTTTCAAAACACTGTAAATAGAAATCACTGAAGGTTTTTAGTATGTGGATTATACCTGAAACAGTTACCACTAAAATAAGAGTTTTGGTTTTGCATTATGCTAGTTTTAAATTTAGTGAGATCTCGAACTTGTGTAACATTCACTTGACCCACTTATACTGAACATTCACTTATACTGATCCCTCCCATCCCTTCCATCCCTCCCCCCCAAATAAAATAGCAAGATAATGATCAGGCTGTCTAGAGTTTACTAATTTAGAAATAAGTCTAATAGTTCAGGTACACACGTACCTTGAAATGAAACTTTAAAAGAAGGAAACAGCAACTGCTGTTTTAACTGCTAATCTCATAGGATGGTTTTATTACAAAAGGAAAAAGTTTTATCATTTTGCTTTATTTGCTTTCTGACATTTCTAAAATTCACTGCACCCCGATCATATTAGCCCCTTTTCAGCTACACTCATCTACATTTTTCTCTACCTTTAGACTGTAACATAGAATACTGAATCATCACATTTCCACCAACATTCAGTTGCTCTAGTTACATCTAACACATGAAAAAAGCTCACTTGCAATCAAAGACTTACCAGTCATCTGGTTTCACAGCATCTGGATCTGGTATTTTTGGTCTCTCATCCCAATCCTCTGGCTTCTGGTCTTCTGGGTCCTCAATTTCACGTGAGGGGTTTACAGGAGGAGTCATGTCATTTAGCAGATTTCCACTGTTCACAACAGATTGGTCCACTAGTATTTCAAAACTATTATCTGGATTTAAGACTGAAGAAATATCCAAAGGCAGTAAAGAAAAGTTAATTAACCAATCAACCCAAGTTTGCTTTACCACACCACAAAAAGACCATGACTTCTAACATAAAGTCAGAGCATGAAGTAAACACCTCAGTCATTAGAAGGAACATGGTTTGGGGACCTTAGAAAGCTTTCATTCCCATGTATGAGAGCTGTCAATCTGTAAATCACAAATGCTAGTTCTTCAGGTTTTTAGGAAATAAAACCCAAAGGCAAAAACATACAAAAAACTCAAAGGTACATAAACTAAAGCAATACTGATTTGCTACAAATGGTCAACATGCACATTACCAAAAATGTTCAAACTATACAAATAGATATTTATTAACCACATGTTCACTTGTATTTCTGAAGTGCAATGAAGAATGCAAAATTTTTAATCCATACAGGTTATTTCATATAGGATTTACAGTAAAGCCTGCATCCTACACCTTAAATCCAGTAGACAACAAAGTCACAGTATACCCAGAATACGATGACAGATAATAGAATATTATTTTATTGCATTTTACTATTTTGAAGATTAGCAATATTGTCAATGATACATACTACCCAGGAAGTTAAGAAGGTCAGGGTAATATAGTCTACCTAACATTTAAATACAAAGTTATGTTTGTTTATACAGTCCTGTTATTTATTCACATGGCAAAATATATATCACAATGTTGATATGTCAGATTATTTAAAATGTCTTTTTATAGACTTTTATTTTCTGAATTTCTAATCTGTGTGCTACTTTTACCATAAAGAAGAAAGTTCTAGTATTCTTTAGGAAAAGGGGGCATGTCTTTTGATCTCAAACCAGCAGGACAAGTTTTATTGAAAAAACCAATTTCAATGCTGAAATTATTAAACTCAGTTGTCCAGGTGCTAGAGCAGCTAAAGTTCAATTAAGATTTGAAAAGACTGTGTGTGTGTGTGTGTATATCTGTTGCATGTCCTATTATTTAGCATTTTATCAACAATATAACAGAGGGAAGAAGGAAGGGGAACACCTTCTTTTATGGGACAGAAATTTTTTTTTCTTAAAATTGTCTCAAACCTCAGCTCTCACTTCAACCTATAAAAAGACGATTTTGCTAAGAAATTTAGGTTAATTTCATCACTAAGCTACTAAGTCACTAGTTACTCTGTATGTAGACGTAGGCCTTCTCCAGAAGCACCATCTTTAATTTAAATGGACGATGATAAACATTCATAAAATCCCCAAATTAGTGTTTTACTTACTTAATGTATAAAGATGTGTTTTCTTATCTGTAAAATAGGTCTTCAAGTCTGCATCAGGCCTCTTTGCATGTTTTTCTTCATATATACCCGTTTTGGGGTTTTTGTGTCGGAAGATGAAGTGTAATTTATAGTCCTCCCCACATTTATCTGGACCAAACATAATTGTATAAGGAGTCTTGTCGTGGAACTGATCCTTCAGAAACAAAAACTGATAGTTACTCAAAGTGTTCAGAAGCAACCTTTCAAAAAATTGACATTTCCTACTATAAAATGACAACAAT